>CM059433.1:140513074-140749098 GCA_030390025.1 Squalus acanthias | reverse complement strand
GGGGGGGGGGGTGTCGATCGCGCGCGTTCGCGGGTCAATCCCGGGCGCGCGGCACCAACGAGTTTTTATTTAAACGCCGTGATGCCAGAAGACCAAACGGTCTTGGCTGGTGCGCGACGACGGCGCAGGGTGAGCCCGACAGGCCGCAAGCTCGCTGCCTGCTACCCCAACACACAGCAGAAGCGAACCAGTTCGAGAGAGAGAGGGCGTTAGCTTTTTATTTTACACAAACTGTAAATATATATAACATTCTAAAAAAAACTACGGGATTTACTTCAATAAAAGGGTAACGAGGCGAACAACGACCTCAAAGATGCTTTACCAAAATGGAGCCGCTCCTGCAGCGAGCTTTGGGCACGGATGGCGACGGCGCATGTGTGGGTAGCTGCGTGTCTTTCAGGGCCGGTTCCCTAGTCAACCCCTAGGGGGCGCGGTGCCCGGCACCTGTGGGAAGAGCGACTGACTGACTGACTGACTCTGGCTCTGATTGACGCACTGGTGCTGGCTAGCTGGCTCACTGGTGCTGGCTGGTTGACTGACTGCTGCTGGCACCTGAGATGGAGCAGCCCCTCACAGCACAGCTATAAACACTGGATGTCTAAACAGATCTCCCGTAGCATTACTCGAGGTGAGTTAGAGGATACAACTATAGGGGTTTAAGCCATTACATCTGAGCCACCATTTCACACTGACTGACTGAGTCAAGTGCTATTTGTATTAAATGGTACTCTGATTTTCCTGGTGCTTTGGTGATTAAATCCCATGATTGTCCATTATCCTGTGAATGAGTGGTCTTTTATGTACATCTATGTAAGTATGTATATAGAGCCAATCTTGCATCTGTATGCACTTCCTGTCTTTTTATTTGTTCCTGGGATGTGGGCCTCGCTGGCTAGGCCAGCAATTATTTCCCATCTCTAATTGCCCTTGAGAAGGTGGTGGTGAGCCGCCTTCTTGAACAGCTTCAGTCTGTGTGGTGAAGATACTCCCACAGTGCTGTTAGGGAGGGAGTTCCAGGATTTTGACCCAGTGACTATGAAGGAACGGTGATATATTTCCAAGTTAGGATGGTGTGTGACTTGGAGGGGAACATGGAGGTGATGGTGTTCCATGCGCCTGCTGCCCTTGTCCTTCTAGGTGGTAGAGGTGTCTACTGTCCCAACACAAAGACCGCCTAGCTCTGTAACATCACTCCTCCGTTTTGGCCTCGGCCCATCTGTTGAAACCATTATCTATGCTTTTATCACCTACTGACTCTATTATTCCAATGCGCTCCAGGCTGCCTTCCACCTTCCATGAACTTCAACTCATCCAAAACTCTGCTGCTTAAGTCCTATCAATCACCAGGTCCTGCTCACCTATCAACCGTGGCCTTGCTAACCTTCATTAGCTCCTGGTTCCCCAATGCCTCCAACTTAAAAATCTCATTCTCTTGTTGAAATCCCTTCAAGCCTTCGCCTTTCCCAATCTCTCTAACTCATCCAGCCCTAAAAAATAAACCACCCCTCCCCACACTCCATTCCTCTGATCTGGCCTTTTATGCAATCCCCCTGCAATCGGCCCTACCATTGGTGGCTTTGCTTTCACGTTCTGGAATTTTCTCTCTAAACTGCTTCACCTTTCTCCAAGGATTTCAATGAATTAAGTTCAACCTGAAGGAGCAGAAGCTCCAGGGTAGTAATGTCTGGGTTACTCCCAGTGCCAGGCAAGGCAGACAGGAAGGGAAAGATTAGGATTGTTAATGTGCGGCTGCAAAGGTGATCTAGAAGGATGGGTTGCAGATTGTTGGGACACTGGGACCACCAGAGATTGGGAATGGCTATACAGATGGGATGGATTACACCTAGGAACAGGAGTAGGCCATTTAGCCCCTCGAGCCTGTTCTGCCATTCAGTGAGATCATGGCTGATATGTGACTAAGATTCTAGTCAATTTACTTAATTAATTTGTCTATTAACATTTATTTTCTTTATACATATATATGAATGTAATTACTAATTTGTTTATTAATACTTTATATAAACACACATATGTAATCATAATTAGCTCACAAAGCAACGTAACCAATTATAACCAGCTTAGCGAAACGACTGATGGGGAAAAACACTGATCAGCTTGACATTTTATCACAGTAGACTACAGCTGAATAAAACACAGTAAAAAGGCATGAAGTCACTGACCTTGAAAAGAGAGTTTAATAACTTGAGAATAACAAGGCGCAGCTGGGGCTAGAATCTATTCAACTGTAGAAACCAGACTGATGAGGGAGATTCACTAGACAGATAAGAAGGGGCCCATGTGCCACAATAACATCTCTTGAAATAGGTGTTTACCAGTGGAAAGTAACAGAAGTGGAGGGACGGCGTGAGATCAGACAGGAGAAAGTACCTATCAGAGAAGAAAGGGAAGTAGATTGATAGATCAGAGGGAAGCTCCATAGATTTGAATTGAAAGAAATGGTATAAGAAAGGAACACCAGCAGGGGTTAAGTGTAGAAGTTAACAGAGGAGGATTCAAGTAATTCTAGGGGACACTCCGAAGCTAACCGGGCCTGGAGGCACGGCTAGAGAGGGGTGCAGATAACGCTTAACGCGACTTTTAGCCACGGCATAAATGGGGTAGTTTAACTCTTAATTATACCTTGTAAACTTGCTTAAGGAACCAAAGACTGAGAGGAAAAACTGTAACGGAACAATGGGTGATCTTTAAGGAGGAGATGTTCCAAGTACAGGCTAGTTACATTCCAACAAGAGGGAAGGGTAAGGGCTCCTTGGATGACGAGGGAGATAGAGAAGATGATGAAACAAAAAAAGAGGGTGTATGATGCATGTCAGGTGAATCTTCAAGGGAGAACCAGACCAAATATAATAAGTTGAGAAGGGAAGTGAAGATGAAAATAAGATTGGCAAAGAGAGAATATGAGTGTAGAATGGCGGTTAACATAAAAGGGAACCCAAAAATCTTCTACTGGCATGTAAACAGTAAGTGGGTAGTAAGAGGCGGGGTGGGGCCTATTCGAGACAAAGAAGGTGATATATGCTAAGAGGCGCAGGGCAAGGCTAGAATACTCAATGAGTACTTTGTATCAGTGTTTACTAAGGAGGTGGATGCTGACAAAATATCGGTAGAAGTGGAAAAGGTAGAAGCAATGGAAGGGGTGAAAATTGATAGACGGGATGTACTAGAAAGGCTGGGTATGCTTAGAGTGGACAAGTCGCCTGGTCCAGATGGCTTGCATCCCAGGTTGCTAAGGGAATTGGGGGAGGAGATAGTGGAAGGGCTTGCCATAATTTTCCAATCTTCCCTAGATGCGGGGGAGGTGCCTGAGGATTGGAAAGTAGCAAATGTGACACCATTGTTCAAGAAAGGGATTAAGGACAATCCTAGTAACTACAGGCTGCTTGCTCAGTTTAAAGTCAGTGGTGGGTAAAGTTTTCGAAACAATAATCAAGGAAAAAAATTAACGGGCACTTGAAGAGGTTTAAGCTAATTAAGGAGAGCCAACACGGATTTGTAAAAGGCAAATCGTGTTTGACTAATCTAATTGAATTTTTTGATGATGTAACAGAGAGGATTGATGAAGGGAATGCAATGGATGTTGTCTACATGGATTTTCGGAAGGCGTGTGACAAAGTACCACATAGAAGGCTGGTTAACAAAATTGAGGCTCATGGAATAGGTGGGTCAGTAGCAGCTTGGATAAGGAATTGGCTTAAGGACAGTAAACAGCGAGTTGTGGTAAGTGGCTGTTTTTCAGGTGGTAGACAGTGGTGTTCCCCAAGGGTCAGTGCTGGGGCCACTGCTTTTTTTATATATATATATATATATATATAAATGACCTGGATATTGGAATACAGAGTAGAATTTCTAAATTTGCTGATGACACCAAACTTGGGGGTGTCGCAAACAGTGATAATGATATCAATCGACTGCAACAGGACATAGAAAGGCTAGCAGAATGGGCAGACAAGTAGCAGATGGAATTTAATACAGAGAAGTGTAAGGTGATTCTTTTTGGCAGAAGGAACAGGGAAAGGCATTATACACTTAATGGCACAGTTTTTTAAAGAGTGTGCAGGGACAGAGGGACCTGGGAGTTAATGTGCATAGGTCCCTGAAGGTGGCAGGACATATTGAGAGTGGTTAACAAAGCATATGGGATCTTGGGCTTCATAAATAGAGGTATTGAGTACAAAAGTAGAGAAGTTATGCTGAATATTTATAAAGCACTGGTTAGGCCACAACTGGAGTATTGCGTCCAGTTCTGGTCACCACACTTTAGGAAGGATGTGAAGGCCCTTGAGAGGGTGCAGAGGAGATTTACCAGAATGGTTCCGAGGATGGGGGGATCTTAGCTACAAGGACAGGTTGGAGAAGCTGGATTTGTTTTCATTAGAGCAAAGAAGGTTGAGGGGTGATTTGATAGAGGTGTACAAGATTATGATGGGTTTGGATAGGCTCGACGGGGAAAGGCTGTTCCCACTAGTTGATGGTACAAGGACTAGGGGAAACAGATTTAAGGTTTTGGGCAAGAGATACAGGGGGGATGTGAGGGAAAGCCGACGGAAGCGGAGACACTCAATGTTTTCAAGGGGAGACTGGATAGGCGCTTGAGGGAAATAAACTTGCAGGGCTACGGGGATAGAGCGGGGGAATGGGACTGACTGGATTGCTCAACAGAGAGCTGGCACGGACTCGATGGGCCGAATGGCCTCCTTCTGTGCCGTTATGACTCTATGACTAAGATACAGTAATTGTATTGATCCTTGCTTGTGCTGAATAAACTTTTAACCACTGCCACCAATACAGGTCAATGTCGATCATTTGGAATCAAAGATTTTGCAAAGAATTTCTTACAAAATGGTGACCACAGCAGGACATTGACGGGAAGCGGATGTATTTTTATTAACATATTCAGCACAACTGAGGTCCTAGCCGACGAAGCCGCAACCGGTTGGTTAAGGAAGGGAACCTTTGGGAGTGTAGGACCCTGCGTCCTACCAGTGGTATTAGTGGTGTGATACCAAGTATGGCTAACTTAACAGAGGTTGGGCGTGCCCGGGATAAGAAGTTTGGGAAACTCGGCATTACGGACTTAGTATTGGTTCTTGTGAGTCCTGAGGGACATTCATATCCAAAAGCGGTCGAATGGATTCAGAGCCAGATTTCTCCGAGAAAGATTAAATTGGATAAAGAGAAGCGTTTATTGGCTTACGTGGCCCACTATTGCGCACAGTGTGGTGAAATAAGAGAGGGAAAATATTTGGAAGCGTAGAAAATAATAGAGAGAAAAAGAACGGCAGCTGCTAGAAACCAAGAATGGTGATCTAAGCTGTATGCTAACCCATCTGAGAACTCCGCAAATGAAGGGGATAAACAGGGAGTTAGGGAACCAAAACAAGCTGCTGAGACGACAGTTCAAAAGGCGGAAAAAAGGAACTTAAAGTTGAAACCGACACTGAAGCTGCCAGCTTCAGTGCTGAGAAAAATAAAACATGAGAATTACTTGGTGAAAGGAAACTTAAAGGATATTGGAATTTCAGTTTGTGTGAAAGTGTGTGTTAAAGTGTGGAAGTTTTCCTGACCTTGAATGTTTCAGAAGTTACAGCATTTCTTTTGCCTGAAAGCCTGTCTTTAAAAAAAAAAGTGTCTTATGTTTGTTTTAGCACCACCCACGGTTATGTGCGCAGAGCTAAAAGCCGTTTAACCCTTTGTAGTCTTGTCTTTCAGTTGGAAGTATGTTAAATTAATGTCCATGGCCTAACTCCATATACCCACCTGTGTGTGTGTGTGTGTCTCTTGAAAGGCCTGGCTCTCTACCCTATCATTGCCCCTTAATATCCTGAAAACGTCAGTGAAATCACCCCTTAACCTTCGAAATCCATGGAATACAACCCTAGTTTGTGTAAAATCTCTTAATTTAACCCTTTGAGTCCAGGTATCATTCTGGTAAATCTACGATGCCCTCCCTCCAAGGCCAATGTATCCTTCCTAAGGTGTGGTGCTCTCCAAACTCCAGGTGTGGTCAACCAGTATAGCTGTAGCTTAACTTCTAACCCCTTGCATGCTCGTCCTCTAGATATATAAAGGCCAGCATCCCATTAGCCTTTTTTATTATTTTCTGTACATGTCCATGACTTTTTAATGATCTATCTACATGGACCCTCAAGTCTCTTTGGACCTCCACTGTATTTAGCTTTTCACCATTCAGAAAGTATTCTGTTCTATCCTTTTTATGTCCAAAGTGGATGACCTCACATTTGCCTACATTGAAATCCATTTGCCACAGTTTTGCCCATTCGCTTAATCTATTAATATCTCTTTGTAATTTTATGCTTTCATCTACGCTGCTTACAGTGCGGTCTATCTTTGTGTCATCGGCAAACTTGGATATATGATTTTCTATCCTATCATCTAAGTTAATAAATACGGTGAATAGTTGAAGCCCCAGCACAGATCCTTGCAAGACACCACTAGTCACATCCTGCCAATTGGAGTACCTGCCCATTATCCCTACTGCCTGTCTCCTGCCACTCAGCCAATTTCCGAACCAAGTCAATAATTTGTCTTCAATTCAATGAGCTTCAACTTTAGGTAACAGTCTCTTATGAGGGACTTTATCAAATGCCTTCTGGAAGCCCATATAAATAACATAGACATTCTCCTGTCCACTACTTTAGTCACCTCTTCAAAAAATTCAATCAGGTTCATCAGGCATGACCTACCTTTTACAAGTCATTGCTGGCTCTCTTTGATCAGCTGAAAATTTTCAAGGTGTTCTGTCACTCTATCCTTAATTATAGACTCTAGTAATTTCCCGACAATAGATGTTAGGCTAAACCAGAGAGGCGCCTATGTCCTTGTGAAAAGGATAAATAAGGCAGTGGGGTACGATTTTAACTAGTTAAGAGGGTGGGAGGGGGAAATCCATACAGTAAGTCAAAATGTGAGGAAAAAGACCAGAAGGACATATGGGCAGGGTGGGGACAGTTACCCAAATGTGCATAAATGCACGTAGCATAAAAAGTAAAACATTAGAAGCACTAATTTAGCTTGACGGTTATGATGTTGTAGCCATTACAAAGATCTGACTACAAGCTGGGCATGATTGGGAGCTAAATATTCCAGGCTGTAGTATCTTTGGAGAGGACAAATAATTTGGGAAAGAAAGGGGAGCAGCAATGTTTCTAAAAGACACAATTATAGCAGTAGAAAGAAGGAATTTCAGTTACAGTATGGGTAAAGTTGAGGAACAGCAAATGATGCAAGACTATGGTAAAAATTGTCTACACACCTCCCGATCGCAGTGCTGTAAGGGGATATATAAATAGAGATCAGGGAAGTATGTAGCAAAAGTAAAGTGGTTTTAATGGGAGATTTTAATTTTCACAGACTGGGGGAAGCAGATCAACAATTTGCATTTATATATAGCCTTTAACGTAGCAAAACATCCCAAGGCGCTTAAGAGCATTATCAATAAAAACATTTTTGACACCAAGCCACAGAAGGAGATATCAGGACAGATGACCAAAAGCTTGGTCAAAGAGGTAGGTTTTAAGGAGCATCTTAAAGGAGGAGAGAGAAGTAGAGAGGTTGGGGGAGGGAATTCCAGAGCTTGGGGCCAAGGCAGTAGAAAGCACGGATGCAAATGGTGGCGTGATTAAAATCGGGGTTGCGCAAGAGGCCAGAATTGGAGGAGTGCAGAGATGTCGAAGACTTGTAGGGCTGGAGGAGGTTACAGAGATGGGGAGAGGCGAGGCCATGGAGGGATTTGAAAACAAGGATGAAGATTTTTAAAATTGAGGCGTTGTCTGATCGGGAGCCAGTGTAGGCCAGCAAGCACAGGGGTGATGGATGAACGAGACTTGTCGTGAGTTAAGATACAGGCAGAGATACAGCTCAAGTTTGTGTAGGGTGGAATATGGGAGGCCAGCCAGCAGAGCATTGGGATAGTCAAGTCTCGAGGTAACAAAGGCATGGGTAAGGGTTTCAGCAGCAGATGAGCTGAGGTAGGGTCAGAGGCGGGCAATGTTACGGAGGTGGAAGTAGGCAGTCTTGGTGATGGAGCAGATATGTGGTCATAAGCTCATCTCGGGGTCAAACACAACACCAACAGTCTGGCTCCGCTTCAGACAGTTGCCAGGGATAGAAACGGTTGTCAGAGAATGGAGTTTGTGGCGGGACCAAAGACAATGGCTTTAGTCTTCCCAATATTTAGTAGGAGGAAATTTCTGCTTATCAGACAAGCAGTGTGACAAATCAGAACAGCTGAAGTAGTAAAAGAAATACATTTCTAGAATGTATTTAGGACTGTTTTCTAGAACAACGTGTTTTAGACTGAACAAGGTTATGATAAGGCCATACTATATTTAGTTATAAGTAACAAACCAGAATTGGTTAATAATCTGGCAATAAGTGAACATCTTGCAAATAGTGACCATAATATGAATTTGATATTAGGATTGAGAGGCAGAAGGGAGAGTCTGAAATCAAGGTTTTAAATTTAAATAAGGCAAACTTTGAAGGGATGAGATATAAATTGACTCCAGGCTGGGCTGAACTGTTAATGGGTAAACCTACAGACAAACATTGGGAAGTATTCAATAAAGTATTTGCTACGATACAACACCAGTGCATACCCCTAAAACGCAAAGGCTCCACTTGTGTAGTTAAGCCAGCACGGGCAACAAATGAGGTAAAAGACAGCATCAAGCTAAAGAAGATTGTAAGAGCTTCTACAAGTATGTAAAAAGGAAGAGAGTAGCAAAAGTAAGCGTCGATCCCTTAGAGGCTGAGACAGGTGAAATTATATTGTAGAATAAGGAAATGGCAGAGACATTAAACAAATATTTTGTATCTCTCTTCACAGTAGAAGACACAAAAAGCATACCAAAAATAGTGGGGAACCACGGGGCTAATAAGAGTGAGGAACATAAAGTAATTAATATCAGTAGAGAAAAAGTACTTGAGAAGCTAATGGGACTAAAAGCCGACAAATCCCCGGACCTAATGGCCAACATCCTAGGGTTCTAAAATAGGTGGCTGCAGAGAGAATGGATGCATTGGTTTTGATCTTCCAAAATTCCCTAGATTCTAGAACGGTCCTAGTGAATTGGAAGGTAGCAAATGTTAACCCTGCTATTCAAGAAAGGAAGGAGAGAGAAAACAGGGAACTACAGGCCAATTAGCCTGATATCAGTTGTTGGGAAAATGCTGGAATTCATTATTAAGGAAGTGGTAACAGGGCACTTAGAAAATCATAATATGATTAGGCAGAGTCAACATGGTTTTATGAAAGGGAAATCGTGTTTAACAAATTTATTAGAGTTTTTAGAGGATGTAACTAGCAGGGTAGATCAAGGGGAACCAGTGGATGTAGTATATTTGGATTTCCAAAAGGCATTCGATAAGGTGCCACATAAAAGGTTGCTACATAAGATAAGGGCTTATGGGATTGGGGGTAATATATTAGCATGGATAGAGAATTGGTTAACGGACAGAAAACATAGAGTAGGGATAAACGGGTCATTTTTCGTTGGCAGGCTGTAAATAGTGGGGTGTCGCAAGGATCAGTGCTTGGCTCTCAGCTATTTACAATCTATATCAATGGCTTAGATGAAGGAACCGAGTGCAATGTATCCAAGTTTGCTGACGATACAAAGCTAGGTGGGAAAGTAAGCTGTGAGGAGGACACAAGGAGCCTGCAAAGAGATATAGACGGGTTAAGTGAGTGGTCAATAAGGTTTTTTTTTTATATTCGTTTTTATGGGATGTGGGCATCGCTGGCAAGGCTAGCATTTATTGCCCATCCCTAATTGCCCATGAGAAGGTGGTGGTGAGCCGCCTTCTTGAACCGCTGTAGTCCGTGTGGTGAAGGTACTCCCACAGTACTGTTAGGGAGGGAATTCCAGAGACGATGAAGGAACGGCGATATACTTCTAAGTCAGGATGATGTGTGACCTGGAGGGGAACTTGGAGGTGGTGGTGTTCCCATGTGTCTGCTGCCCTTGTCCTTCTAGGTGAAAGAGGTCACGGGTTTGGGAGGTGTTGCCGAAGAAGCCTTGGCGAGTTGCTGCAGTGCATCTTGTAGATGGTGTACACTGCAGCCACGGTACGCCGGTGGTGGAGGGAGTGAATGTTTAAGGTGGTAGAGGGGGTGCCAATCAAGCGGGCTGCTTTGTCCTGGATGGTGTCAAGCTTCTTGAGTGTTGTTGGAGCTGCTCTCATCCAGGCAAGTGAAGAGTATTCCATCACACTCCTGACTTGTGTCTAGTAGATGGTAGAAAGGCTTTGGGGAGTCAGGAGGTGAGACACTCGCCGCAGAATATCTAGCCTCTGACCTGCTCTTGTTGCCACAGTATTTATGTGGCTGGTCCAGTTAAGTTTCTGGTCAATGGTAACCCCCAGGATGTTGCTGGTGGGGGATTTGGCAATTGTAATGCCGTTGAATGTCAAGGGGAGGTGGTTTGACTCTCGCTTGTTGGAGATAGTCATTGCCTGGCACTTCTGTGGTGCGAATGTTACCTGCCACTTATCAGCCGAAGCCTGAACATCATCCAGGTCTTGTTGCATGCGGGCATGGACTGCTTCATTATCTGAGGAGTTGTGAATGGCACCGAACACTGCAGTCATAAGCGAACATCCCCATTTCCGACCTTATGTTGGAGGGGAGGGAAGGTCATTGATGAAGCAGCTGAAGATGGTTGGGCCGAGGACACTGCCCTGAGGAACTCCTGCAGCCATGTCCTGGGGCTGTGATGATTGACCTTCAATCACCACAACCATCTTCCTTTGTGCCAGGTATGATTTCAACCAGTGGAGAGTTTTCCCCCTGATTCCCATTGACTTCAGTTTTATTAGGGCTCCTTGATGCCACACTCGGTCAAATGCTGCCTTGATGTGAAGGGCAGTCACTCTCACCTCACCTCTGGAATTCAGCTCCTTTGTCCATGTTTGGACCAAGGCTGCAATGAGGTCGGGAGCCGAGTGGTCCTGGCGGAACCCAAACTGGGCAACAGTAAGCAGGTTATTGGTGAGTAAGTGCCGCTCGATGACACCTTCCATCACTTTGCTGATGATTGAGAATAGACTGATGGGGTGGTAATTGGCCGGATTGGATTTGTCCTGCTTTTTGTGGACAGGACATACCTGGGCAGTTTTCCACATTGTCGGATAGATGCCAGTGTTGTAGCTGTACTGGAACAGCTTGGCTAGTTCTGGAGCGCAAGTCTTCAGCACGATAGCCGGGACGTTGTCAGGGCCCATAGCCTTTGCTGTATCCAGGTGGCAGGTGGAGTATAATGTGGGGAAATATGAGGTTATTCACTTTGGTAGGAAGAATCGAAAAACAGAATATTTTTTAAATGGTGAAAAACTTTCAAATGTTGGTATTCAGAGAGATTTAGGTGTCCTTGTACAGGAAACACAAAGTTAGCCTGCAGGTACAGCAAGCAATTAGGAAGGCAAATGGCATGTTGGCCTTTATTGCAAGGTGGTTGGAGTACAAGAGTAAGGAAGTCTTGCTACAATTGTACAGGACTTTGGTGAGACCACACCTAGAGTGCACAGTTTTGGTCTCCTTATCTGAGAAAGGACATACATGAGTAAGAGGCGGTGCAACAAAGGTTCACTAGATTGATCCCTCGGATGAAGGGTTGTCCTATGAGGAGAGATTGAGTAGGTTGGGCCTATTACTCTCTGGAGTTTAGAAGAATGAGAGGTGATCTCATTGAAAGAAAGGATTCTGAAGGGGATTGACAGGGTAGATGCTGAGAGGTTGTTTCTCCTGGCTGGAGTGTCTAGAACTAGGGGGCATAGTGTCAGGATAAGGGATTGGCCATTTAAGACTGAGATGAGGAGGAATTCACTCCGACGGTTGTGAATCTTTGGAGTTCTCTACCCCAAAGGGATGTGGATGCTCAGTCGTTGCATATATTCAAGGCTGAGATAGATAGATTTTTGGTCTCTAGGGGAATCAAGGGATATGGAGATCGGGCGGGAAAGTGGTGTTGAGGTCGAAAATCAGCCATGATCTTACTGAATGACGGAGCAGGCTCGAAGGCCCATACTTCTGATCCTAATTCTTCTGTTCTTATTAAGTTCTTATGTTCTAAAAAGGCTTGCACAAATATGAGGAAATGTGGTAATCTAGTAGACTGGGAGAGCTATAAAAAGCAACAAGTGGATACAAAGAAAGTTGCACTCGCCTGGTTCCATTCTTATCTATCTAATCGTAGTCAGAAAATCACTTGCAATGGCTTCTCTTCCCACTCCTGTACCGTTACCTCTGGGGTCCCCCAAGGATATATCCTTGGCCCCCCCCCCCTCCTATTTCTCATCTATATGCTGCCCCTTGGCGACATCATCTGAAAACACGGCGTCAGTTTCCACATGTATGCTGATGACACCCAGCTCTACCTCACCACCACTTCTCTCGACCCCTCCACGGTCTCTAAATTTGACACACTGCTTGTCCGATGAGCAGAAATTGTCTCCAATTAAATATTGAGAAGACCGAAGCCATTGTCTTCGGGCCCCGCCACAAAATCCGTTCCTTGCCCACCAACTCCATCCCTCTCCCTAGCATCTGTCTGAGGCTGAACCAGACTGTTCGCAACCTTGGTGTCATATTTGACCCTGAAATGAGCTTCTAACCACATATCCGTGGCATAACTAAGACCGTCTACATCCACCTCCGTAACATCAATTCATTAAATATATTCAAGAAGGAGTTAGATATATTTCTTAAGGCTAAAGGGATCAAGGGATATGGGGAGAAAGCAGGGACAGGGTTCTGAATTTGGATGATCAGCCATGATCTCATCGAATGGCGGAGCAGGCTCGAGGGGCCGAATGGCCTACTCCTGCTCCTATCTTCTATGTTTCTATATGTTAAGATCAGCCATGATCTTATTGAATGGCGGAGCAGGCTCGAGGAGCCAAATGGCCTACTCCTGCTCCTATTTTTTTTATGTTCTTAAGTTCTTATGACATGTAGTTGGAAAAAGCTGGGGTGTTTGACTAAATTGAGCAGCTCTTTCAAAGATCCAGCACAGGCACGAAGGACTGAATGACCTCCTTCTCTGCTGTAAGAATCTATGTTCTCTGAAAGTGCATAAAGACAACATCAATTGACCTCCTCAAAAAAATAAAGTAGATTAGTCAGATATGACCTACCCTTCATAAACCCTTGCTATTTTCGTTGATCAGCATACTTGTTCAAGTTCAGGCTTGGGCTGATAAGTGGCAGGTAACATTCGCGCCACAGAAGTGCCAGGCAATGACTATCTCCAACAAGCGAGAGTCCAACCACCTCCCCTTGACATTCAACGGTATTACCATCACCGAATCCCCCACCATCAACATCCTGGGGGTCACCATTGACCAGAAACTTAACTGGACCAGCCACTGTGGCAACAAGAGCAGGTCAGAGGCTAGGTATTCTGCGGTGAAAGTCTCACCTCCTGACTCCCCAAAGCCTTTCCACCATCTACATGGCACAAGTCAGGAGTGTGATGGAACACTCTCCACTTGCCTGGATGAGTGCAGCTCCAACAACACTCAAGAAGCTCGACACCATCCAGGACAAAGCAGCCCGCTTGATTGGCACCCCATCCACCACCTTAAACATTCACTCCCTCCACCACCGGTGTACCGTGGCTGCAGTGTGTACCATCTACAAGATGCACTGCAGCAACTCGCCAAGGCTTCTTCGGCAACACCTCCCAAACCCGCGACCTCTTCCACCTAGAAGGACAAGGGCAGCAGGTGCATGGGAACACCACCACCTCCAAGTTCCCCTCCAAGTCACACACCATCCTGACTTAGAAGTATATCGCCGATCCTTCATCGTCGCTGGGTCAAAATCCTGGAACTCCCTCCCTAACAGCACTGTGGGAGTACCTTCACCACATGGACTGCAGCGGTTCAAGGCGGCGACTCACCACCACCTTCTCAAGGGATGGGCAATAAATGCTGGCCTTGCCAGCGACGCCCATATACGAATAAAAAAAAGTGCTCAGTCGTTCTGTCTATGATTATAGATTTGGGTAACTTCCCCACAACTGATGTAGTTACCTGGTTTTGCCTTCCTGTCCTCCTTAAATAATGGAGTGATATTTGCAATTTTCCAATCGAAAAGGCACAATTCATGAAATCAGAGCACGTTGAAAAATGACGACTAATGCATCTGCAATTTCCTCACCTATTTCTTTTAATACCCTGGGTGGAAACCATCAGGTCCTGGAGATATGTTTCATTATTTTCTCCATTATCATTCTTTTTCTTATATTAAATCCACTAAATTCCTCCCCTCAAGTTGTTTTTAGGTTTCTTTTTACCACTGATATTTTGTCCTCTTCCTCCACTGTGAAAATGGATACAAAGTACTCATTTAACAAGTCTGCCATTTCCTTATTATCTATTTTAGTCTCGCCTGCATCTGTCTTTAATGGGTCCATATTCCCATTTACCACTCTCTTTTTCTCAACATATTATTAAAAACTTTTGTTTTTGGTTTTAACATCTCTTCCAAGTTTTTTCATATTCCTTTTTGCACCTATTACAACAACTTGTATTTATATAGCACCTTTAACATAGTAAAACTTCCCGTGGTGCTTCACAGGAGTGTTATAAGACAAAAAATTGACACCGAGCCACATAAGAAATTAGGGCAGATGCTCTAGTCCTGTACAGCACACAGTAACACAACAACAACAACGTGTATTTATATTGCACCTTTAATGTAGTAAAACGTCCCAAGGCGCTGCACAGGAGTATTTTGAGACATCAAATTTGACACCGATCCACATAAGGATAAATTAGGGCAGGTGACCAAAACCTTGGTCAAAGAGGTAGGTTTTAAGGAGCATCTTAAAGGAGGAAAGAGAGGTAGAGAGGCGGAGAGGTTTAGAGAGGGAGTTCCAGAGCTTAGGGCCTAGGCAGCTGAAGGCATAGCCACCGATGGTTGAGCGATTCTAATCAGGGATGCTCAAGAGGGCAGAATTTGAGGGGCGCAGATATTTCAGGGGGTTGTGGGGCTGAAGGCGATTACAGAGATGGGGAGGGGCGAGGCCGTGGAGGGATTTGAAAACAAGGATGAGAATTTTGAAATCGAGGCGTAGCTTAACCGGGAGCCAATGTAGGTCAGCGAGCATAGGGGTGATGGGTGAACGGGACTTGGTGCAAGTTAGGACACGGGCAGCCGAGTTTTGGATGACCTCAAGTTTACGTAGGGCAGAATGTGGGAGGCCAGTCAGGAGTGCGTTGGCATAGTCAAGTCTAGAGGTAACAAAGGCATGGATGAGGGTTTCAGCAGCGGATGAGCTGAGGCGGAGCGGAGACGGGCGATAGTGGTTCCTCGACATATTGTTCCAGAAAACCATCCCGTAAACATTCTAGGAATTCCTCCTCCACGGTATTTTTACTAATTTGGTTAGAGCAATGTATATGTAAATTAAAGTCACCCTTGATGACTGCTGTGCCCTTACTGCATGCTTCTCTAATTTCCCTTTTAATGCCGTCCCCAACCTCCGTATTACTGTTTGGAGGTCTATATACCACTCCCACTAACGTTTTCTGCCCCTTGTTATTTCTCAGTTCTACCCATACAGATTCCGCATCATCAGAGCTAATATCCTTCCTTTCAATTGTGTTAATCCCCTCTTTAATCAGCAATGCTACCTCACCTCCCTTTCTTTTTTGCCTATCTATCCTAAATATTGAATAACCCTGGATGTTGAGTTCCCAGCCTTGGCCACCCTGGAGCCATGTTTTTGTAATCCCAATCAAATTGTATTCATTTACCTCTATTTGCGCAGCTAATTCATCCACCTTGTTCCGAATGCTCCTTGCATTAAGACACAAAGCCTTCAGGCTTGTTTTTTTAACGCTCTCAGACCTATATGAATTATTATTTACTGTGACAATGTTGGATTTAAACCAATGAGTTCTTTGCCTTCTACTTTTGTTTTTCTCCTTCCTGTATTTTGCTTTTATCCTTGTTTCCCTTTCCTCTGTCTCCCTGCTCAGGTTCCCAACCCCCTGCCACTTTAGTTTAAACCCTCCCCAACAGCACTAGCAATCCTGAGATTACTACCTTTGAGGTCCTATTTTTTAATTTACCTCCTAACTCCCTATATTCTGCTTTTAGGACCTCATCCCGTTTTTTACCTATATCGTTGATGCCTATGTGCACCACGACAACTGGCTGTTTGCCCTCCCTCTCCAAAATGTTCTGTAGCCGCTCCGAGACGTCTTTGACCCTTGCATCAGGGAGGCAACACACCATCCTGGAGTCTCGTTTGCGGCCGCAGAAACGCCTATCTATTCCCCTTACAATTGAATCCCCTATCACTATAGCTCTTCCACACATTTTCCTACCAGCCTGTGCAGCAGAGCCACCCATGGTGCCAGGAAGTTGGCTGCTGCTGCCTTCCCCTGATAAGTCATCCCCCCCAACAGCATCCAAAGTGGTATATCTGTTTGAGAGGGGAATGGCCACAAGGGACCCCTGCACTACCTGCCTACACTTCTTACTCTGCCTGGTGGTCACCCATTCACTTCCTGCCTGTACACCCTTTACCTGCGGTGTGAACAACTCGCTAAACGTGTTATCCACGACGTTCTCAGCATCGCGAATGCTCCAATATGCATCCATCCGCAGCTCCAGCACCGCAATGCGGTCCATCAGTAGCTGCAGCTGGATACACTTCCCACACACATGGTCGTCCGGGACACAGGAAGCGTCCCTGATTTCCCACATATAGCAGGAGGAGCATATCACGGGGCGGAGCTCTCCTGCCATGACTTACCCTTTAATTAATTAATTAAAATTAAACTAAATGAATCCCACCAATTTCACTTCAATTAAATGATATACTCAAGGGCCCTTGTTTAACAGCAGTCCCCGCTACACCACAGAGACTCTAGAAACTATAAACCACAGAATTTAAGTGTGGAAAAAAGGAGAAAGAGAGAAATACTCACCAACCAATCACTTACCTGCTTTCTGGTGACGTCACACTTCGATTACTTTTTACTTCTGTCTCCCGCTCTGAGATTGGTAAACCTACCTGCTCCTCGGGCTCGCTTTTATACTCTGTTGCCGCCGCTCCTCCTAGGTCCGCACCGCCGCTGCTGTGGGCCTACCTGCTCCTCGGGCTCGCTTTTATACTCTGTCGCCGCCGCTCCTCCTAGGTCCGCACCGCCGCTGCTGTGGGCCTACCTGCTCCTCGGGCTCGCTTTTATACTCTGCCGCCGCCGCTCCTCCTAGGTCCGCACCGCCGCTGCTGTGGGCCTATCTTCTACCTCATCTCCACTTTCCTGCACTATGCCCATATCCCTTGATTCCCTTAATATCCAAAAATCTATCAATCTCTGTCTTGAATGTACTCAACGGCTGAGCCTCCACAGCCCTCTGGGGTAGAGAATTCCAAAGATTCACCTCCCTCTGAGTGAAGAAATTTCTCCTCATCCCAGTCCTAAATGGCCAACCCCTTATTCTGAGACTGTGACCCCTGGTTCCAGACTCCTCAGCCAGGGAAACATCCTCCCTGCATCTACCCTGTCAAGCCCTGTAAGAATTTTGTATGTGTCAATGAGATCACCTCTCATTCTTCTAAACTCTAGAGAATATAGGCCTACTCTACTCAATCTCTCCTCATAGGACAATCCCTCCATCCCAGGAATCAGTCTGGTGAACCTTCGTTGCACTCCCTCTATGACAAGTATATCCTTCCTTAGGTAAGGAGACCAAAACTGTACACACTACTCCAGGTGTGGTCTCACCAGGGCCCTATATAATTGCAGTAAGATGTCTTTACTCTTGTGCTCAAATCCTCTTGTAATAAAGGCCAGCATACCATTTGCATACTTCTCTCCAGTCAGAAAACCGTCTGTTCACTACTACTCTCTGCCTCCTAGTCCTCAGCCAATTATCTACCTAAATTATCACCGTCCCTTTAATCCTATGTGCTTCTAATTTCTGAATGTCTGTTATGTGGTATGATATCAAATGCCTTTTGAAGGTCCATATATACAACATCTACTGCACTACCTTCATCAACCCTCTCTGTTATTTTATCAAAGAAGTCAATCATTCGTCAGACACAATTTGCCTTTCACAAATCCGTGCTGGCTGTCCTTATTAAGCGGAGATGCCGGTGTTGGACTGGGGTGGACAAAATTGAGAGGTCGCACAACACCAGGTTATAACCTGGTGTTGTGCGACCTCTCAATTTTGTCCTTATTAACCCATGCTTCTCTGGAAGACTTTTGATAAGATTATTAGCAAAAATGAAATAGCGTGGAATTGAGAGTAACCTTGTGATATGGGTTGGTAATTGTTTGGGAGGTAGGATACAGTGCATAGGGATAAAGGGAACGTTCTCTGATTGGCGGGATGTGACAAGTGGTGTTCCCCAGTGATCTGCACTGGGGCCTCAGCTTTTCACCATGTATGTTAATGTCTTGGATGAAGGAGTAGAGTTGTATATCTAAGTTTCCAGGTGACACTTTTAGGTACAAAAAGTAATCAAAAAGACTAATGGCGTATTGGCCATTATCTTAAGAGAGCTGAAATTCAAAAGTGAGCAAGTGATGCTTCAGCTGTCCAGACCCCATCTGACCCCTGCGTTCTGTTTCGTGCACCTAACCTCAGGAAATATATATTGGCCTTGGAGGCAGTACAGCAGCATGATACTAGGCATTAAAGGGTTAAATTATGAAGACAGGTTGCATAAACTTGGTTTGTATTCCCTTGAGTTTAGAACATTGAGAGGTAGTCTAATCGAGGTGTAAGGAATGTAAATT
Source organism: Squalus acanthias (assembly GCA_030390025.1). NCBI lineage: Eukaryota > Metazoa > Chordata > Chondrichthyes > Squaliformes > Squalidae > Squalus > Squalus acanthias. The sequence goes on along the minus strand of CM059433.1, from coordinate 140,730,288 downwards.
ATTACGGAGGCTGCAGTACTGTGATGTATTCCAAGAATGAATTCACACGCAGTCAAATGCTTGCAGATTTATTAATGGTTAAATGAACCTGAACATACTCACGCCAATCATCGCGATAACATCGATCGCGGAAGATGCACACACACATTACAACCAGTTCAACCTACCAGATGCACACCTTCTTCACTTCTTAACTCACAGTATAATGTTCCTGCTTTTAAGCTTAGCTAAAGGCCATTATATCACCTGCTCCACTACCCATCTCCCACTCTCAATTTCCATTCTGACATCTCGAGTTGCACCGAAAAACAGCAGCATTTTAAGGTTAGCATGATACAAATTGAGCCATGCTACCAAACCAATGATATTGAGTCTCTAGGTTAGTATAATAAACAGATGCAAGCTTGGCCTTAGAGACTGCTGCAATAATCTTCGGCACAGATATACTGTCAGTCTTTCAATTTTAGGTTTAACTACAGAGCTTAATATAAATTACATAGAATTGCATACAATGTACAGCACAGAAACAAGCCATTTGACCCAACAGGTCCATGCCAGCGTTTATGCTCCACACGAGCCTCCTCCCATCTTTCTTCATCTAACCCTACCAGCATAACCTTCTCCTCCATGTGTTGATCTAGCTTTCCCTTAAATACATCTATGCTAGTCGCCTCAACTACTCCATGTGGTAGCACATTCCACATTCTAACCATTTTCTGGGTGTAGAACTTTCTCCTGAATTCCCTATTGGATTTATTGGTGACTATCATACATTTATGGTCCCGAGTTTTGGTCTCCCCTACAAGTGAAAACAGCTTCTCTCTTCTTCTTTGGCAGTCCCTCGGAACCGAGGATGACTTGCTTCCACATTAAAAATGAGTTCTCAGGTGACTGATGAGTCCAATGCGGGACTTACAGACTCTGTCACAGGTGGGGCAGACGGTGGTTGAAGGGGCGGGTGGGTGGGGTGCTTGGGTTGACGTGCGCTGCTTCCGCTTGCTCCTGGCGAAGAGACTCGAGGTGTTCGGCGCCTTCCCGGATGCTTCTCCACTTTGTGCGGTCTTGGGCCAGGGATTCCCAGGTGTCGGTGGGGATGTTGCACTTTTTCAAGGAGGCTTTGAGGGTGTCCTTGAAGCATTTCCTCTGCCCACCTGGGGCTCTCTTGCCGTGTTGGAGCTCCAAGTAGAGCACTTGTTTTGGGAGTCTTGTATCGGGCATGCGAACGATGTGGCCCGTCCATCGGAGCTGATCGAGCGTGGTCAAAGCTTTGATGCTGGGGATGTTGGCCTGAGCGAGAACACTGATGTTGGTGCGCCTATCCTGCCAATGGATTTGCAGGATCTTGCGGAGGCAGCGTTGGTGGTACCTGTCCAGTGCTTTGAGGTGCCTGCTGTACATGGTCCATGTCTCTGAGGCATATAGGAGGGCGGGTATCACTAGTGCTCTGCAGACCATGAGCTTGGTGCCGGGTTTAAGGTCCTGGTCTTCAAACACTCTCTTCCTCAGGCGACTGAAGGCTGCACTGGTACACTGAAGGCGGTGTTGGACTTCGTCATCGACGTCTGCCCTTGTTGACAGTAGGCTCCCGAGGTATGGAAAGTGGTCCACGTTGTCCAAGGCCTCGTCGTGGATTTTTATAATCGGGGGGCAGTACTGTGTGGCGGGGGCAGGTTGGTAGAGGACCTTTGTCTTATGGATGTTTAGTCTAATACCCATGCTCTCGTACGCTTCGGTGAAGGTGTTGATGATGGTTTGGAGTTTGACCTCCAAGTGTGCGCAGAGGCAAGCGTCGTCTGCATACTGTAATTCGACGACAGAGGATGGGATGACCTTGGATCTGGACTGGAGGCGACCAAGGTTGAACAGTTTCCCGTTTCTTCGGTAAATTAGCTCCACTCCGGCGGGGAGCTTACTGAGGGTGAGATGGAGCATTGCAGCAAGGAAGATCGAGAAGAGCGTTGGTGCAATGACACAGCCTTGCTTGACCCCGGTCCGTAAGCGAATTGGGTCTGGTGGAACTGTTGGTTAGGATCACAGCTTGCATGTTGTCTTAAGCAGGTGGAGGATGGTGACAAACTTTTGAGGCTAGCCGAGTTTGAGGAGGACACACCATAATCCCTCACGGTTGATGGTGTCGAAGGCCTTTGTGAGGTCAAAGAAGGCCATGTACAGCGGTTGGTGCTGTTCCCTGCATTTCTCTTGTAATTGACGCGCGGTGAAGATCGTGACCATTGTGCCCCTTAGTGGGCGGAATCCGTTTTGCGATTCTGGGAGGAGCTCTTCAGCCACTGGGAGAAGGCAATTGAGGAGGATTCTTGCGATGATTTTCCCTGTGGCAGACAGCAGGGAAACTCTTCTGTAAAACTCCTCTGAAACTACTCTGTGAAAATAGCTTCTCTACGTTTACCCCATCGACCCTTTCATAATCTTAAGGACCTCTATCAGGTCACCCCTCAGCCTTCTCTTTTCTAGAGAAAAGAGCCCCAGCCTGTTCAGTCTTTCCTGATGGATATAACCTCACAGTTCTAGTATCATCCTTGTAAAAATGTTTTGCACTTTCTCCAGTGCCTCCCTATCCTTTTTATAATATGGAGACTAGAACTGTGCACAGTACTCCAAATGTAGTCTAACCAATGTTCTATACGTTTAACATAACTTCTCCACAATAAATCCCAGCGCTTTGTTTTTTTTTAATGGCCTTGTTAACTTGTGTCGCTACATTTAGTGATTTGTATATCTGTACCCCAGATTCTTCTTCTCCCCTACCCATTTAGACTCTTAGTTTCCAAGGAGTATGTGGCCTCTTTATTCTTATCTGCACATCACACTTGTCTATATTGAAATTTATTTGCCAATTACCACCCATTATGCAAGTTTATTAATGTCTTGTATTATAGAAATGAAATATAGTGTAGAATATAAATAATTATTTTGTGTAAAATGGATTTCTTAACTATTTCTCAATCTTTATCTCTAACTGAGGTGTTTAAAATGATAAAGGGATTTGATAGGGTAAATACAGAGAAACCGCTTCCTCTGGTAGGAACAGGGGGAATAATCTTAAAATTAGAGCTCGGTGATTTTAGGAGTGAAATCAGGAAACACTTTTTCACACAAAGGGTAGTGGAAATCTAGAACTCTCTCCCCCAAAAGGCTGTGGAGGTTGGGTCAATTGAAATTTTCAAGACTGTGATCAATTGATTTTTGTTAGGTTGTTAAATGATATGCAGTAAAGGCGGGTAAATGGAGTTGAGGTACAGATCAGTCATGATCTAATTAAATGGCAGAACAGGCTCATGCTAAATGGCTTACTCCTTTTCCTATGTTCTCCTTTAAAACCACCTATGCCAAAGTTTTTGGTCACTGCTCCTAATATCATCATCTTTGGTTTGGTGTCATTGTTGTCTGATTACAATCTGTGAAACACCTCAGCACTGTCTATGTTGAAGGTGCTGTACAAATGCAAGTTGCTGTCATGTTTTTGTGATGCTTTTGTGTCAGCTTTTGCCATTCCTATCTGCACACTTCTATGTAAATTTGTCACGCTGTAATTACACCCTTCTGTCAGTGGTGGCATTGTAGGACCTCAGTTTGCCTCTCCCAGCTCCTCTGCTGTAGAGAAGCATCTATGCTCCAATTAATTCTACTTCCCTCTTCCCAAATTGCTATAAGTTTTGCTAGTTAACTACAACTAATAATATAAAATCAAGTATTACTAAAAAAAAGGACAAAATGTGTGACCTGATGAATTACATCTGTGTGCTCTGATCCAATTTTTAAAAATTATTCATTCCTGAGATGTGGGCGTCACTGGCAAGGCCAGCATTTATTGCCCATCCCTAATTGCCCTTGAGAAGGTGGTGGTGAGCCGCCTGCTTGAACCACTGCAGTCTGTGTGTTGAAGGTACTCCCACAGTGCTGTTAGGGAGGGAGTTCCAGGATTTTGACCCAGTGACGATGAAGGATTGGCGATATACTTCTAAGTCAGGATGGTGTGTGACTTGGAGGGAAACCTGGAGGTGCTGGTGTTCCCATGCGCCTGCTGCCTTGTCCTTCTAGGTGGTAGAGGTTGCGGGTTTGGGATGTGCTGTTAAAAAAGCCTTGGCGAGTTGTTGCAGTGCATCTTGTAGATGGTACATACTGCAGACACTGGTGCGCTGGTGGTGGGGGGAGTGAATGTTTAATGTGGTGGATGGGTTTGCCAATCAAGCGGGCTGCTTTGACCTGGATGATGCCGAGCTTCTTGCGTGTTGTTGGAGCTGCACTCATCCAGACAAGTGGAGAGTATTCCATCACACTCCTGACTTCTGCATTGTAGATGGTGGAAAGACTTTGGGGAGTCAGGAGGTGAGACCCAGTCTCTGACCTGCTCTTGTTGCCACAGGATTTATGTGGCTGGTCCAGTTAACTTTCTAGTCAATGGGGAACCCCCAGGGTGTTGATGGTGGGGGATTCGGCGATGGTAATGCCGTTGAATGTCATGGGGCAGTGGTTATACTCTCGCTTGTTGGAGATAGTCATTGCCTGGCACTTGTGTGGCGCGAATGTTACTTATCACTTATCAGCCTAAGCCTGAATGTCGTCCAGGTCTTGCTGCATTATCTGAGTAGTTGCGAATGGAACTGAACACTGTGCAATCATCAGTGAACATCCCCACTTCTGACCTTATGATGGAAGGAAGATCATTGATGAAGCAGCTGAAGATGGTTGGACCTAGGGCACAGCCATGAGGAACTCCTGCAGCGATGTCCTGGGGCTGAGATGATTAGTCTCCAACAACCACAACCATCTTCCTTTGTGCTAGGTATGACTCCAGCCAATGGAGAGTTTTCCCCTGATTCCCATTGACTTCAGTTTTACTTGGGCTCCTTGATGCCACACTCGGTCAAATGCTGCCTTGATGTCAAGGGCAGTCACTCTCACCTCACCTCTGGAATTCAGCTCTTTTGTCCATGTTTGGACCAAGGCTGTAATGAGGTCGGGAGCCGAGTGGTCTTGGCGGAACCCAAACTGAGCATTGGTGAGCAGGTGCCACTTGATAGCACTGTCGACGACACCTTCCATGAATTTGCTGATGGTTGAGAGTTGGCCGATGGGATGGTAATTGGCTGGATTGAATTTGTTCTGTTTTTGTGAACAGGACATACATGGGCAGTTTTCCACATTGTCGGGTAGATGCCAGTGTTGTAACTATACTGGTACAGCTTGGCTGGAGGCGCGGTTAGTTCTGGAGCACAAGTCCTTCAGCAGGACAGCTGGGATATTGTCGGAGCCCATAACCTTTGCTATATCCAGTGCGCTCAGCCGTTTCTTGATATCACGTGGAGTGAATCGAATTGGCTGAAGACTGGCTTCTGTGATGGTGGGGACTTCAGGAGGAGGCTGAGAGGGATCATCCACTCTGCACTTCTGGCTGAAGATGGTTGCAAACACTTCAGCCTTGTCTTTTCCACTCACGTGTTGGGCTCCGCCATCATTGAGGATGGGGATTTTCATAGAGCCTCCTCCTCCCGTTAGTTGTTTCATTGTCCACCACCATACACGACTGGATGTGGCAGAACTGCAGAGCTTTGATCTGCTGCTTCCGTTGTTTAGCATGCATGTAGTCCTGTGTTACAGCTTCCCCAGGTTGGCACCTCATTTTTAGGTATGCCTGGTGCTTAGCCTGGCATGCTCTTCTACACTCCTCATTGAACCAGGGTAGGTCCCCTGGCTTGATGATAAAGATGAGAAGTCGCACAACACCAGGTTATAGTCCAACAGTTTTATTTAAAATTACGAGCTTTCGGAGCTGCTGCCCCTTCGTCAGGTAAAGGTACCGCTTGATGATAAAGGGATATGCCGGGCCATGAGGTTACAAATTGTGGTGGAATACAGTTCTGCTGCTGTTGATGGCCCACAGCGCCTCATGGATGCCCAATTTTGAGCTGCTGGATGTGTTCTGAATCTATCTCATTTAGCATGGTGGTAGTGCCACACAACACAATAGAGGGTGTCCTCGATGTGAAGACGGGACTTCGTCTATTGGCCAGACCAGGTAAGTGCGGCAGATTTCCTTTCACTAAAGGACATTAGCGAACCAGATGGGTTTTTACAACTTTTTTTATTCCAGATTTATTTAATTGTGTTTAAATTCCCCAGCTGCGGATTTGAACTTGCATCTCCGGCTCATTGTGTTTCTGGATTACTAGTCCAGTAACATAACCACTGTGCTACCATACCCTCTAGCTCTGCTTCACCTGAAGTACACTTGGTCTTGACTCCCCGTCTATAACACCGCAGGAGATCAATTTATATATTTGTATTCTTTTACCTCTGTATAAATTTTAAACCTGCAAATACATGGCAAGATGGTATACCAGATGTGTCAGTTTGAGTTAATATCTGGTATTTAGCCGTATTAGTTTGGAGAGAGGATTTAGCTGCACTAGGATGGTCTTGGAACTTGTTAATTCCGTTCCCTAGCCACTGACTCCATCCCCCTCCCTGGCCACTGAGGCAGAACTAGATTGCTTGCAACTTTGGCATCCTATTTGACCCTGAGCTGAGCTTCCGATCCCATATCCTCTCCTTCACCAAGACCGCCTACTTCCACCTCTGTAATATTGCCCATCTCTGCCCCCTGCCTCAGCCCATCTGCTGCTGAAACCCTCATCCATGCATTTTATACCTCCAGACTCAACTATTGAAATGCTCTCCAGGCCGACCTCCCATCTTTCACCCTCCGTAAACTTCAGCTCATCCAAAACTCTGCTGTTTGTATCCTAACTCGCACCAAGTCCTGTTCACCCATCACCCCTGTGCTCGCTGACCTACATTGGCTCCTGGTCCAACAACGCCTTGAATTTAAAATTCTCAACCTTGTATTTAAATCCCACCATGGCCTCCCCATCCCTTTTTCTGTAACCTCCTCCAGCCCTACAACCCTCCGAGAACTCTGTTTCTCCAATTCTGGCCTCGTGTGCATCCCCAATTTCCTTCACCCCACCATTGGCGGCCGTGCCTTCAGCTGCTTGGGCCCTAAGCTCTGGAATTCCCTCCCTAAACCTCTCCACCTCTCTTCCTTTAAGATGCTCCTTAATACCTACTTCTTTGACCAAGCTTTTGGTCACCTGTCCCAATATCTCTTTATGTGCCCCGATGTCAAACTTTGTATGATAATACTCCTGTAACGTGCCTTGGGACGTTTTACTACGTTAAATGCTAGGGGGATGGTCCTGATCTTTCGCAGCACTGAGGTGGGGTCCTAGAGTTTGGCAGAACTGGGGTGGATTGTGAGGTTTGGCGCTGTGGTGTCTGAGTTGAGGACAGGGAGATGCCAAACAGCTCTGGATGGGTTTGGGGTGTGGAGTGGGGCGCCATCCCAGGTCTCTCAATACTGGCTTATAACTTATGAGAGATCTTTGTAAACGTTAAATTTGGTGTTTTGTGATTGGTCCTGAAAATGTATCTGTATCAGTCTGTTCATCTTTCTTGTCTCTCTCCTTCCCCCTCTCGGTGTCAGTAATTAGAATGTTTACAAAACAAAGGTGATAATTAGGTGACTATTAAATGATTTCTCTTTGTTTTCAGAATTCAAATTTTTTTTTGTAAGTTTAGAATGAGAGAAGACTCTCTCTATCTCTATCTCACAGTTTAAGGAACTTTCGGAAGTCTTTTAGAGCCAAATTCAAGACCATCAAAAGCTACTACAGGTGTGTAACAAGTAATCTGCCATGTTTCCCTCTCCCATTCATTCATACACACACACAGCTGTATAAATTTTACATGAATATTGCTTTTGAAATGTATTGTCTGGCTTTTCTTGAAATAATTTTGAAAAATAACCAGCATTTTATTGCTTGGCTCGCTAAATGCTACTGATGTGTTCTGGGAGTTTCTGCACACTGCACGGGCTCAGACTGCAGGACCTGCCTCAACTTGCAGAGTAACTGCTTTGGGGAAAACTATCCATGCCAGCATCCAGGTTTTTAGGAGAGGCTGAGGCCTTCAAGTGAAGGTATTAAAAGACAATTCAATGACAAAATGTAACTGTTATTGTGAAATATGAAATTCTTTTAAAATTTTGTTTAAAACTTTATTTTGGACATTAGAAATTTCAGTTACTGGGGAAAAATGGTGGATAAATAATTTTTTTAAAGGCATTTTGAGTGATTTGATTGATTCATCAAGAAACTGTGATGGTTCTCTATAATGAATGTTGACATAAATGCTGACCTAAAAAGTGTTATAAGAAATAGCGCTTATGGACATGAAGTGTGTGGCATACACAAGAATTTTTAAGAACATAACAAATAGGAGCAGGAGTAGGCCACATGGCCCTTCAAGCCTGCTCCGCCATTCAATAAGATCATGGCTGATTTTCAAACTCAACTCCACCTTCCCACCCGATCACCATATCCCTTGATTCCCTTAAAGTCCAAAAACGTATCGATCTCAGGCTTGAATATACACAATGACTGGGCATCCACAGCCCTCTGGGGTAGAGAATTCCAAAGATTCACAACCCTTTGAGTGAAGAAATTTCTCCTCATCGCAGTCCTAAATGGCCAATCCATTATCCTGAGACTATGTTCTAGACTCTCCAGGCAGGAGAAACAACCTCTCAGCATCTACCCTGTCAAGCCCTCTCAGAATCTTATATGTTTCAATGAGATTACCTCTCATTCTTCTAAACGCCAGAGAGTATAGGCTCAATCTCTCCTCATAGGACAACCCTCTCATCCTAGGAATAAATCTGGTGAACCTCCATTACACCCCCTCTAAGGTAAGTATATCGTTCCTTAGGTACGGAGACCAAAACTCTGCACAGTATTCCAGGTGTGGTCTCACCAAAGCCCTGTACAATTGTAGCAAGACTTCCTTACTCTTGTACTCCAACCCCCTTGCAATAAAGGCCAACATACCGTTTGCCTTCCTAATTGCTTGCAGTACCTGCATGTTAACTTTCTGTGCTTCCTTTACGAGGACACCTAAATCTCTCTGAACACCAACATTTAATAGTTTCTTACCATTTAAAAAATATTCTGTTTTTCTATTCTTCCTCCCAAAGTGAATAACCTCACATTTCCCTGCATTATGTTCCATCTGCCACCTTATTGCCCACTCACTTAACCTTTCTATATCCCTTTGCAGACTCTTTGTATCCTCACAGCTTACTTTCCCACCTAGTTTTGTATCATCAGCAAATCTGGATACATTACACTCAATCCCTTCATCTCAGTCATCAGTATAGATTGTAAATAGCTGAGGCCCCAGCACTGATCCTTGCTGCACCCCACTAGTTACAGCCTGCCAACCTGAAAATGACCCATTTATTCCTACTCTGTTTTCTGTCTGTTAACCAATCCTCTATCCATGCTAATATATTACCCCCAACCCCATGAGCCCTTATCTTGTGCAACAACCCTTCGTGTGCCACTTTATCAAATGCTTTTTGGAAATCCAAATGTACTACATCCACTGATTCTAATTTATCTACCCTGCTAGTTACATCCTCAATAAACTCTAACAGATTTGTCAAACATGATTTCCCTTTCATAAAATCATGCTGACTCTGCCTAATCATATTATGATTTTCTCAGTGCCACTTCCTTAATAATGGATTCCAGCATTTTCCCGACAACCGATGTCAGGCTAACTGGCCTGTCGTTCCCTGTTTTCTCTCTCCCTCCTTTCCTGAATAGTGGGGTTACATTTGCTACCTTCCAACCCGCTGGGACTGTTCTAGAATCTAGGGAATTTTGGAAGATCACAACCAATGCATCCACTATCTCTGCAGCCACCTCTTTTAGAACCCTAGGATGTAGGCCATGGGGTCCAGGGGATTTGTCGACTTTTAGTCCCATTAATTTCTCCAGTACTTTTTCTTTACTAATACTTTAAGTTCCTCACTCTCATTCGACCCTTGGCTCCCCACTATTTCTGGTATGTTTTTTGTGTCTTCTGCTGTGAAGACAGATACAAATTATTTGTTTAACATCTCTGCCATTTTTAATTATACATAGTTAAGTACATATTGGATAAAATTAGAAGTACACACCAGGTCTGTCAGTATCTGATTAGAGAAAGACCGGTTCACATTTCTAACATAAAAATGAATTCAAAAGTCTTCTATAGGCATATAAATAGTAAACGGGTAGTAAGAGGAGGAGTGGGGCCGATTAGGGACCAAAAAGGAGACCTACGCATGGAGGCAGAGGGGCATGGCTGAGGTAATAAATGAGTACTTTGCATCTGTCTTCACCAAGGAAGAAGATGTTGCCAAAGTCATAGAGAAAGTGGAGGTAGTGGAGATACTGGATGAGATAAAAAATTGATAAACAGGAGGTACTAGAAAGGCTATCTGTACTTAAAGTTGGTAAGTCACCAGGACTAGATGGGATGAATCCTAGGCTGCTGAGAGAAGTTAAGGAGGAAATCATGGAGGTACTGGCCATAATCTTCCAATCCTCCTTAGATATGGGGGTGGTGCCAGAAGACTGGAGAATTGCAAATGTTACACCCTTGTTCAAAAAAAGGTGTAAGGATAAACCCAGCAACTATAGGCCAGTCAGTTTAACCTCGGTAGTGGGGAGGCTTTTAGAAATGATAATAAGGGACAAAATTAACAGTCACTTGGACAAGTGTGGATTAATTAAGGAAAGCCAGCATGGATTTGTTAAAGGCAAATCGTGTTTAGCTAACTTGATCGAGTTTTTTGATGAGGTAACAGAGAGGGTTGATGAGGGCAATGTGGTTGACGTGGTGTACATGGACTTCCAAAAGGCGTTTGATAAAGTGCCACATAATAGGCTTACCAGCAAAGTTGAAGCCCATGGAATAAAAGGGACAGTGGCAGCATGGATACGAAATTGGCTAAGTGACAGGAAACGGAGTAGTGGTGAACAGTTGTTTTTCGGACTGGAGGAAGGTATACAGTGGTGTTCCCCAGGGGTTGGTACTAGAATCACTGCTTTTCTTGATGTATATTAATGACTTGGACTTGGGAGTACAGGGCACAATTTCAAAGTTTGCAGATGACACAAAACTTGGAAGTATAGTGAATAGTGAGGAGGAGAGTGATAGACTTCAAGAAGACAGGCTGGTGAAATGGGCGGACACGTGGCAGATGAAATTTAACGCAGAAAAGTGCGAAGTGATGCATTTTGGTTGGAAAAATGAGGAGAGGCAATATAAACTAAAGGGTACCGTCCTAAAGGGGGTGCACGAACAGAGAGACCTGGGGGTATATGTGCACAAATTGTTGAAGGTGGCAGGGCAGGTTGAGAAAGTGGTTAAAAAAGCATATGGGATCTTGGGCTTCATAAATAGAGAGGTCGCACAACACCAGGTTATAGTCCAACAGTTTTATTTGAAATCACAAGCTTTCGGAGCTATCAATTGCTCCTTCCTCAGGTGAAGTAAATTGGATACAGAATCGCCAGAGCATATATAGATAGAAAACAAAGCATGTGTACTTTACAATTGCAGACCAATAAATTAAATCATCCTGACTATCTGCCGAGGTGTGATAAAGTTAATTAAGTCAGCCAGGAAGGTACCACATCAAAAGACATAGCAAGATACAACTGAGACAATGAGGTGTAGTCGCAGGGGTTCTAACGTGTCAAAAGCTGCCGTCTGTATGTAAAACGAAAAGCTTTAAAAAAAAAAATTACTTTTTTACTGGGAAAATGTTTACTTTTTTACTGGGAATCACATCTGTGAACAAGCTAACGACGACTCGAGTCCGGATCACGTCATGTATCGTGACATAAACCCAAGATCCCGATTGAGACCGTCTTCATGAGTGCGGAACTTGGCTATCAGTTTCTGCTCGATGATTTTGCGTTGTCGTGTGTTTCTAAGGTTGCCTTGGAGAACGCTTACCCGCAGATCCGAGGCTGAATGTCCTTGACTGCTGAAGTGTTCCCCGACTGGGAGGTAACAATCCTGCCTGGCGATTGTTGCGCGGTGCTCGTTCATACGTTGTCTCAGTGTCTGCATGGTCTCGCCGATGTACCATGCCGCGGTGCATTCTTTCCTGCAACGTATGAGGTAGACAACATTGGCCGAGTCACATGAGTATGTACCATGTACCTGGTGGGTAGTGTCCTCACGTGTGATGGTGGTATCTGTGTTGATGATCTGGCATGTCTTGCAGAGTTTGCCATGGCAGGGTTGTGTGGTGTCGTGGTCGCTGTTATCCTGAAAGCTGGGTAATTTGCTGCGAACGATGGTACTTCTGAGGTTAGGCGGCTGTTTGAAGGCAAGTAGTGGAGGCGTGGGGATGGCCTTAGCGAGGTGTTTGTCGTCATCGATGACATGTTGAAGGCTGCGAAGAACATGGCGTAGTTTCTCCGCTCCGGGGAAGTACTGGACGACGTAGGGTACCCTGTTGGTTGTGTCCCGTGTTTGCCTTCTGAGGAGGTCTATGCGATTTTTCGCTGTGGCCCGTCGGAACTGTCGATCGATGAGTCGAGCGTCATATCCCGTTCTTACGAGGGCGTTTTTCAGCGTCCGTAGGTGTCCATCGCGTTCCTCCTCGTCTGAGCAGATCCTGTGTATTCGCAGGGCTTGTCCATAGGGGATGGCTTCTTTAACATGGTTAGGGTGGAAGCTGGAGAAGTGGAGCATCGTGAGGTTGTCCGTGGGCTTGCGGTAGAGTGAAGTGCTGAGGTGTCCGTCTTTGATGGAGATTCGTGTGTCCAGGAATGAGACCGATTCTGAGGAGTAGTCCATGGTGAGTTTGATGGTGGGATGGAACTTGTTTATGTTATCGTGTAGTCTTTTCAGTGATCCTTCGCCATGGGTCCAATAGAAGAAAATGTCGTCGATGTATCTGGTGTACAGCGTTGGCTGGAGGTCCTGTGCAGCGAAGAAGTCTTGCTCGAACTTGTGCATGAAGATGTTGGCGTATTGGGGTGCGAATTTGGTCCCCATGGCTGTTCCGTGTGTTTGGGTAAAAAAATGGTTGTCGAAGGTGAAGACATTGTGGTCAAGGATGAAGCGGATGAGTTGTAGGATGGCGTCTGGAGATTGGCTGTTGTTGATGTTGAGTACTGAGGCTGTTGCAGCGATGCCGTCATCGTGGGGGATACTGGTGTAGAGTGCCGATACGTCCATCGTGGCAAGGAGTGTTCCTGGTTCAACTGGTCCGTGGGTGCTGAGTTTCTGTAAGAAGTCTGTAGTGTCGCGACAGAAGCTGGGGGTTCCCTGTACGATGGGTTTCAGAATGCCCTCGACGTATCCAGAGAGGTTCTCACACAGGGTTCCATTGCCTGATACGATAGGACGTCCGGGTGTGTTGGCTTTGTGTATCTTTGGGAGGCAGTAGAAGTCTCCCACGCGGGGAGTACGTGGGATGAGAGCGCATAGGATGTTTTGAAGGTCTGGATCGAAGGTCTTGATCAGTCTATTGAGTTGGCGGGTGTGTTCTTTGGTCGGATCTGCGGGTAGCTGTCTGTAGTGTTCCTGGTTGTCCAGTTGTCGGTATAAATAGAGGCATAGAGTACAAAAGCAAGGAAGTTATGATGAACCTTTATAAAACACTGGTTCAGCCTCAACTGGAGTATTGTGTCCAATTCTGGGCACCACACTTTAGGAAGGATGTGAAGGCCTTAGAGAGGGTGCAGAACAGATTTACGAGAATGATTCCAGGGATGAGGGACTTCAGTTACGTGGATAGACTGGAGAAACTGGGGTTGTACTCCTTAGAGCAGAGAAGGTTGAGAGAAGATTTGATAGAGGTGTTCAAAATCATGAGGGGAGTAGATAGAGACAAACTGTTCCCATTGGCGGAAGGGCCGAGAACCAGAGGACACAGATTTAAAGTGATTGGCAAAAGAACCAAAGGCGGCATGAGGAAAAACTCTTTTACGCAGCGAGTGGTTAGGCTTTCAAAAGGGAATTGGATAAGTACCTGAAAGAAAAAAATTGCAGGGCTATGGGTAAAGGGCGGGGGAGTGGGACTAGCTGAGGTGCTCTTGCAGAGAGCTGGCACGGGCTCGACGGGCCAAATGGCGGCCTCCTGTGCTGTAACCATTCTATGACATTTGGGCGGAGACCTTTTGTCAAAATTGTAAGCTTACAGGATTTGCAATTTTTCTTTTCTTGAATACTCTAACAGATTACATTTGCATTGCTTGTGGTGATGCAGTGGTTTGCTGTTACAATGGGGATGGAAATGTATGGAAAGTATTTGGAAAAAAGTTTGAGAGCAATAGAATTATAGAAATACCCCCAGGAAGACTATTTGGTTCATTGAACCTTTGCCAGTGCTGGCTAATTAACTGGAGCTATCTACTTTAACCCATTTCTCTGCCTTTTCTCTGTTCTTTTTCAAATAATTATCCAATTCCCTTTAAACTTCTCATAACCATTCATATTTTTGTAAACCTCCATTAGATCAACCCTCAACTTTTTCATTTCCAGTGAAAAAGCCCCTATGATAATTTCTTCATAACTATAACCTCTTGTTCCTGGTATAAATTTTAGTGAATCATTGCTGTACCCTTTCCATGGCGCAAATATATTTCTTATCACAGGGAGCCCAGAATTTCACCCAGTGCTCCAACTAACCAATGTCCTGTTTCAATTCAGCATCACTTCCTTGGTTTTTATATTACGGTCTTTTATATATGCAGCCCCACCTTTTTTAAATCTATTATCTGCATCCCTAGATCTCTTTGTACCTTCAGTCTGTTAAGAATCTTAGTTTAGGAAATACTTCCTTTCATTGTCCTTTTCCTAAAATGCTTCTGCCAATTATCTGCCCAATCCACTAATATTTCCAGTTCTAGATGTATCACTTTGAAGCCACCTTGACCCCAAACAGACTATTTACCTCCTCTCAAGGAGGATAGTAACTAGTTGGTCATTGGAGATCTGTTAAGTGTGCATTTGAGCCCTATGGATTCATGGTGTTCCTGCTCACTTTCACAACAACAACGTTCATTTATATAGCGCCTTTAATGCAGTAAAATGTCCCAAAATGCTTCACGGGAGCGATATCAAACAAAATTTGACACTGAGCAACATATTAGGACAGGGACTTGGTAAAAGAAGTAGGTTTTAAGGAGTGTCTTAAAGGAGGAGAGAGAGATAGAAACATAGAAACATAGAAGATAGGAGCAGGAGTAGGCCATTCGGCCCCTCGAGCCTGCTCCGCCACCCAATGAGATCATGGCTGATCTTCCACATTCAGTACCCTGTCCCTACTTTCTCCCCATATCCCTTTAGCCTTAAGAAATATATCTAACTCCTTCTTGAATATATTTAATGAATTGGCCTCAACTGCCTTCTGTGGTAGAGAATTCCATAGGTTCACCACTCTCTGGGTGAAGAAATTCCTCCTCATCTCAGTCCTAAATGGCTTACCCCTTATCCTTAGACTGTGACCCCTGGTTCTGGACTCCCCTGCCATCGGGAACATCCTTCCTGCATCTAGTCTGTCTAGTCCTGTTAGAATTTTATAAGTTTCAATGAGACCCCCTCTCATTCTTCTAAACTCTAGCGAATACAAGCCCAATCATCCCAATCTCTCTTCATACGTCAGTCCTGCCATCCCAGGTATCAGTCTGGTGAATCTTCACTGCACTCCCTCCATGGAGGGATGGAGAGGTTTAGGGATGGAATTCCAGAGCTTAGGGCCCAGGCAGCTGAAGGCATGGCCATCAATGGTAGAGCAATGAAAATTGTGGGTGAGCAAGAGGCCAGAATTGGGGAGCGCAGATATCTTGGAGGGTTGTAGAGCTGGAGGAGATTACAGAGATAGGAAGGGGTGAGACCATGGATGGATTTGAAACCAAAGATTAGAAATTTAAAATCGAGGCGTTGTCGGACCGGGAGCCATTATCAATATAGGTCGGTGAGCACAGAGGTGGTGTGTGAATGGGACTTGGTGTGAGTTAGGATACAGGCAGCAGAGTTTTGGATGAGCTCAAGTTTATGGAGGGTGCAAGGTGGGAGGCCAGCCTGGAGAGCATTGGAATAGTCAAGTGTAGAGGTAACAAAGGCATAGATGAGGGTTTCAGCAACAGATGAGCTGAGGCGGGGCGGAGGTGTAAGTAGGCAGTCTTGGTGATGGAGAGGATATGAGGTTGGAAACTCAGTTCAGGATCAAACAGTTTTTTCTTCTCCCTTTTGAAACAGTTTATGTAGATGAATATTACACAATTTGTGTATTGCAAAAGATTAAGCATTTTGAGCTTAATAATAAAATATATTTATTCTTTGAGGAAGGCAGTTGTGGGTTAGGACCTGAGCAGCACTCTGCTATCTTGGGTCGCTACAACTGGGGAAGGGGAGGCTAACACATACACCAAACAATTTTTATTAAAGTGCTAAATCATAAATCAATGAAAATGACTTAATTTTGAGTCGAGGCGACAGGGATCTGATCTCCGCGACCGATACTGGAGCCTTGGCTGTTGGGGGAGAAGGGGTTGTCAGTTTTTAAGGACAAAGCAGAGCCTAGTGGGACTAAATTGAAAATATGCATCAGAGCACTGATTTCAGTACCTGGTTCTTTCCAGCATCTATATCCTTGAAGTCTCTGATGCTGCTAGCCATGTTAGTGCTGCTCCAGAGAAGATTACACAACATTAAATCAAAATTAGCAGCATTGGCCTCACCTTCTCTTCTTAGGCAGTCCCTCGGAACCGAGGATGACTTGCTTCCACATTAAAAATGAGTTCTCAGGTGACTGATGAGTCCAATGCGGGACCTACAGTCTCTGTCACAGGTGGGGCAGATGGTGGTTGAAGGGGCGGGTGGGTGGGGTGCTTGGGTTGACGTGCACTCCTTGCGCTGCCTGTGCTTGGCTTCCGCTTGCTCCCGGCGAAGAGACTCGAGGTATTCGGCGCCTTCCCAGATGCTTCTCCTCCACTTTGTGCGGTCTTGGGCCAGGGATTCCCAGGTGTCAGTGGGGATGTTACACTTTTTCAAGGAGGCTTTGAGGGTGTCCTTGAAGCGTTTCCTCTGCCTACCTGGGGCGCTCTTGCCGTGCCGGAGCTCCGAGTAGAGCGCTTGTTTTGGGAGTCTCGTATCGGGCATGCGGACAATGTGACCCGTCCATCGGAGCTGATCGAGCGTGGTCAAAGATTCGATGCTGGGGATGTTGGCCTGAGCAAGAACACTGACATTGGTACGCCTATCCTGCCAATAGATTTGCAGGATCTTGCAGAGGCAGCGTTGGTGGTACCTCTATAGTGCTTTGAGGTGCCTGCTGTACATGGTCCATGTCTCTGAGGCATACAGCAGGGTGGGTATCACTGCTACTCTGTAGACCATGAGCTTAGTGCCGGGTTTGAGGTCCTGGTCTTCAAACACTCTCTTCCTCAGGCGACCGAAGGCTGCACTGGCACACTGAAGGCAGTGTTGGACTTCGTCGTCGACGTCTGCCCTTGTTGACAGTAGGCTCCCGAGGTATGGAAAGTGGTCCACGTTGTCCAAGGCCTTGTCGTGGATTTTGATAATTGGGGGGCAGTACTGTGTGGCGGGGGCAGGTTGGTAGAGGACCTTTGTCTTACGGATGTTTAGTGTAAGGCCCATGCTCTTGTACGCTTCAGTGAAGGTGTTGATGATGGTTTGGAGTTCGACCTCTGAGTGAGCGCAGAGGCAAGCGTCGTCTGCATACTGTAATTCGACGACAGAGGATGGGATGACCTTGGATCTGGACTGGAGGCGACAGAGGTTGAACAGTTTCCCGTTTGTTCTGTAAATTAGCTCCACTCCAGCGGGGAGCTTACTGAAGGTGAGATGGACATTGCAGCAAGGAAGATCGAGAAGAGCGTTGGTGCGATGAGACAGCCTTGCTTGACCCCGGTTCGTACGTGAACTGGGTCTGTGGTGGAACTGTTGGTCAGGATCAAGGCTTGCATGTCATCGTGAAGCTGGCAGAGGATGGTGACAAACTTTTGAGGCCAGCCGAATTTGTGGAGGACACTCCATAATCCCTCACGGTTGACGGTGTCGAAGGCCTTTGTGAGATCAAAGAAGGCCATGTACAGCGGTTGGTGCTGTTCCCTGCATTTCTCTTGTAATTGACGTGTAGTGAAGATCATGTCCATTGTGCCCCTTAGTGGGCGGAATCCGCATTGCGACTCTGGGAGGAGCTTTTCGGCCACTGGGAGAAGGCGATTGAGGAGGATTCTTGCGATGACTTTCCCTGTGGCAGACAGCAGGGAAACTCCTCTGTAATTACCGCAATCGGACTTGTCACCTTTCTTGAAGATAGTCACAATTACGGCGTCTCAGATCCCCTGGCATGCTCTCCTTCTTCCATATAAGAGAAATTAGTTCATGAATTCGCACCAGTAGTGCTTCTTCGCCATGCTTTAGTGCCTCGGCGGGGATTCCATCTGCTCCTGAGGCCTTGTTGTTCTTCAGTTGTCGGATGGCCTTTTCAACCACTGGAGTTGTGCTGAGATGGTGGCGGGTAGCATGCTGCGGGATGGAGTTGAGGACACTCGCGTCGAAGACAGAGTCGCGGTTAAGGAGATCTTCGAAGTGCTCCTTCCAGCGAGCACTGACTGCCTCTCTGTCCTTGATGAGTACCTCTCCGTTCTTGGCCCGCAGTGGGGTAGGGACTTGGGTGCTTGGGTCGTAGATGGTCTTGACTGCGCTAAAGAATCCACGCACGTCGTGGTTGTCGGCTAGCTGCTGGATCTCCTGCGCTTTCTCCACCCACCATCTGTTCTTTAGGTCGCGAGTTTTTTGTTGGACCTCAGCCTTCAGGCGTCTGTAGAGCTGCTTTCTTGCTCTCGAGTTCTGTTGCTGTTTCCAGATCAGGAATGCCTTGCGCTTGCGGCTTATTAGCTCCTGGATCTCCTGGTCGTTCTCGTCGAACCAGTCTTGGTGTTTCCTGGTCGAGTGACCGAGCGTCTCTTCACAGGTGCTGATTATGGAGGCCTTGAGTGCAGACCAGGCGCTGTGGACACTCTGTGTCTCTGCATCACTGGTAGTCGTCAGGTTGTTTGTGAGGCGCAGGCTGAATAGGGCTTTCTTAGCAGGGTCTTTGAGAGCTCCAGCGTTAATTTTCCTGTGGCATTGTTTCTGTTGCCACCGCTGTTTTGGGGCTACATTGATGGTGGTCTGTCCAGCAGTTGTCAGCTCCTGTCATGGTGCGGGTGATGCGGACGTCCTTGCGGTCCCTCGCTCGGATGATGACATAGTCCAGCAGATGCCAGTGCTTGGAGCGAGGGTGCTGCCATGAAGCCTTGTACTTGTCTCTCTGACGGAACAAGGTGTTGGTTATGACAAGGCCAAGTTCTAAGCATTTCGACAGGAGATCAAGGAGGGGCCATGAAATAACACTGGCGAGCAAAATAAAGGAAAATCCTAAGATGTTTTATAAGTATATTAAGGGTAAGAGGATAACTAGGGCAAAAATAGGGCCCATTAGGGACAAAAGTGGCAATCTGTGTGTGGAGCCGGAAGATGTAGGTGGGGTTCTAAATGAATTTTTTGCATCTGTTTTCACTATGGAGAAGGACGATGCAAACATAAAATTAGGGCAGGGGGACTGTGATATACTCGAACATTTTAACATCGAGAGGGAGGAGGTATTGGCGGTTTTAGCAGGTCTAAAAATGGATAAATCCCCAGGTCTGGACGAAATGTATCCCAGGCTGCTGTGTGAGGCAAAGGAGGAGATTGCGGGGGCTCTAACACATATATTCAGAACCTCTCTGGCCACAGGGGATGTGCCAGAGGACTGGAGAACCGCTAATGTAGTACCATTATTCAAGAAAGGGAGTAGGGAAAAACCGGGGAACTACAGGCCAGTGAGCCTAACATCAGTGGTAGGAAAATTATTGGAAAAAATTCTGAGGGACAAAATCAGTCTCCACTTGGAGAGGCAAGGGTTAATCAGGGTTAGCCAACATGGCTTTGTCAAGGGAAGATCATGTCTGACTAATTTGATTGAATTTTTTGAGGGGGTGACTAGGTGTGTGGATGAGGGTAACGCAGTGGATGTGGTATACATGGATTTCAGTAAGGCCTTCGATAAAGTCCCGCACAGGAGACTGGTCAAGAAGGTAAGAGCCCATGGAATCCAGGGTGCCTTGGCACATTGGATACAAAACTGGCTCAGTGGCAGAAGGCAGAGGGTGATGGTCGAAGGTTGTTTTTGTGACTGGAAGCCTGTGGCCAGTGGGGTACTACAGGGATCGGTGCTGGGTCCCTTGCTGTTTGTGGTCTACATTAACGACTTGGATATGAATGTAAAAGGTATGATCAGTAAGTTCGCGGATGATACAAAAATTGGTAGGGTGGTAAATAGCGAGGAGGGTAGCCTCAGTCTGCAGGACGATATAGATGGGTTGGTCAGATGGGCGGAACAGTGGCAAATGGAATTTAATCCGGAAAAGTGCGAGGTGATGCACTTTGGAGGGACTAACAAGGCAAGGGAATACACAATGAATGGTAAGACCCTAGGCAAGACGGAGGGTCAGAGGGATCTTGGTGTGCAAGTACACAGATCCCTGAAGGCGGCGGAACAGGTGGATAAGGTGGTAAAAAAGGCATATGGGATACTTGCATTCATTAGCCGAGGCATAGAATATAAGAGCAAGGAGGTTATGATGGAGCTGTATAAAACACTGGTTAGGCCACATCTGGAATACTGTGTGCAGTTCTGGTCGCCACACTACAGGAAGGATGTGATAGCTTTGGAGAGGGTGCAGAGGAGATTCACCAGAATTTTTCCCCTGGCTGGAGTGCTTCAGCTATGAAGAGAGACTGGGCAGATTGGGTTTGTTTTCCTTGGAGCAGAGGAGGTTGAGGGGGGACATGATTGAGGTGTACAAAATTATGAGGGGCATAGATAGGATGGATACTAAGGAGCTTTTTCCCTTAGTGGAGGGGTCTATAACAAGGGGGCATAGATTCAAGGTAAAGGGCGGGAGGTTTAGAAGGGATTTGAGAAAGAACTTTTTCACCCAGAGGGTGGTTGGAGTCTGGAACTCACTGCCTGAAAGGGTTGTGGAGGCAGGAACCCTCAACATTCAAGAAGCATTTGGATGAGCACTTGAAATGCCATAGCATACAAGGCTACGGACCAAATGCTGGAATATGGGATTAGATTAGACAGGGCTTGATGGCCGGCGCGGACACGATGGGCCGAAGGGCCTCTATCCGTGCTGTATGACTCTATGACTCTATGAGGAGGGTACCGTTGGAGTTGGCTTTCCCTACCCCCTCTCTGCCGATCACACCTCCCCAGAGGTCTGTGTCCTTTCCAACTCTGGCGTTAAAGTCTCCAAGGAGGATCAGCTTGTCACCCGTTGGGACTCTGGACAGGGATTGTTCGAGGCTGGAGTAGAATTCCTCTTTGGTCTCATCTGTGGCTTCCAGTGTTGGGGCGTACGCACTGATGACCGTAGCGCACTGGTTCCGGGCTAGGGTGAGCCGAAGAGTCATGAGGCGCTCGTTTATACCGCTAGGGGAGTCTCTGAGACGCCCAACTGGTTCATTTTTTATGGCGAAATCCTACCCCATGGAGGCGGCGTTCTTCAGGTTTGCCTTTCCAGAAGAAGGTGTAGCCACCGCCTTGCTCCTTGAGCTGGCCTTCCCCTGCCCGCCGGGTCTCACTTAGGGCAGCGATGTCAATGTCGAAACGTCTGAGCTCCCGGGCAACGATAGCAGTACGGCGTTCCGGTCTGTCACTGTTGAGGTTGTCCATGAGGGTCCTGACGTTCCAGCTCCCGAACTTCATTTTAAAGGGTGGAAGATGCCTGTGCGTGAATTCTTTTAACGTGGGGTGGCTGTTGCACACCAGCTACCACACGGGCTTGACAGAGCAAGGTCTTGGTCCAATGGCAAGGGGATCCAAGACGATTAGAGACCAGGCTCTGCTACAACGGCCTAGCACACGCACGCAAACATAATGCTACTGTTCTCCTCCCTCCTTCCCGCAGGTCCTCTCTGCCTGGGTTTCGTAGGATGCATTGTGGTCCTCCCGACCTCGCTGCTGGGCTCGTCCTCGCTGCTGGGTCCCGGCCTCTGACATGAATGATGTTGTCTCTCTCGGGATCAAATTAGCACTGATATTCTCGCGATCCCTGGCCTCACCAGCCACGTGGAGAACAGCAAGCACTGTAATAGCAGATACTGATGTGAACACTGTTGCTGCACTGCACACTGTGTGTTACCTGTCACCCAAGAAGGTAGAGCATGCATATGACCTTTTAAAGACTCGAATCTCACGAGATTTGAATCATCACAAGGTTTGTAAATGTCCCAACTCTTGAACAATTTAAAATACCAACAAGAGGAGGAGCCAGGTGAAGCCGGGTAACCAAAATTCCAGCTCCAGACTTCAAATAGTGAAAAGTTGGTCAGGACATTGTTGACCATTCCGGGTAATGGTTGCACTACTGTGGTAGTCTATAATGTATTTTCGGTATGGTAACGGATGTTTTATTGTTTTAACTCAACTCAAATAAAATCAGTCCAAGCACCACCATTGATTTAAAAACTTTCCTTTCTATAGTTGTAATTGTGTCCTTGATGTGGAGTATTTTAAACCAACACTCGACACAAGGTTTTCAGATCGATAGTCAAGTTGTCTTTATTACACCGGTGGGGAGACAGTCTGCTCTGTCTTTAGCCAGACTTCTCCAGATTGTTACAGCAAGCACTACACTTTTATACATTCAAATAAGCATGGCAGCCTCATGCACAATTCATTCCCACAACCTGATTGGATCTTGGCCTGCATGCACCTTCACGGATTGGGTTACATGTCCTAAGGTAAACATAATGCAGAGATGCCGGTGTTGGACTGGGGTGGACAAAAATGAGAAGTCGCACAACACCAGGTTAAAGTCCAACAGTTTTATTTAAAATTACGAGCTTTCGGAGCGCTGCTCCTTCTTCAGGTACAAGTACAGTGAGGGAATACAAATTGGCAGTATATATACACAGAGAGCAATTTGTCTGCAGAGATACAATCTATTAGGAAGGCATTACATCAAAGACACCTCAGAGTACAGCGAAGACAATGAGGTGGGTCACAGGGGGTCCAACGTGTCAAATGTTGCCGTCTGCAGTTAAGCTTTTAACTTTTTTTTGTTTTTTTTTAAACTGGAAAGACAGACAACGATGTTGAGTCACGTTCTGTAGCGTGACATGAACCCGAGATCCCTATTGAGGCCGTCCTGTTTCCAGTTTAAAAAAAACACAAAAAACAACCAAAAAAAAAAGTTAAAAGCTCAACTGCAGACGGCAACATTTGACATGTTGGACCCCCTGTGACCCACCTCATTGTCTTAGCTGTACTCTGATGTGTCTTTGATGTAATGCCTTCCTAACAGATTGTATCTCTGCAGACAAATTGCTCTCTGTGTATATATACTGCCGATTTGTATTCCCTCACTGTACTTGTACCTGAAGAAGGAGCAGTGCTCCGAAAGCTCGTAATTTTAAATAAAACTGTTGGATTATAACCTGGTGTTGTGCGACTTCTCATTAAGGTAAACATGTGTAAGCTGCAGACTCAATTATTAGCTCAAACTGCTGAACGCTGATTAAAAGATAACTTGGAAGTATTGTGACCCAGATAATAAAACCCTAAGGGCAGCTGAAGTGCCAGACATCATGTCTCAACTGAGTTGTTTTTAGTCTCAAAGGTCAGTTATCTTGACCACACCTTTATAGATGTGGTCTTTCATGTTAGCAACTGTCTCTCTTACACCATTCTGTGAGCTGCCAGCGATGTTATTTTAACTCTTTCCCCACTTCAGTCCTTAATTAACAAGTTCCTCCTCCCTTTTTTCTTTTCTGTCTGTCTTTGAGAATTTTATAGCTCGGAATATTTAGTTTCTAGTCCTGTCCTGCAAGTTTCCATCAAGGCTGCATCATATATTTAAATGAGTCCCTCTGGTTCCCTGACTTTATCTCAAATGCTTTGAATGTTTGCATATAAACACAGTAACTCTGACCTATTCATAACGCACAGTAACTCTGACCTATTCATAACGCTCAGTTACTCTTTTCCCTTCTATTATATGCTCGAAGGTGGTTCTCTCTATCTGCCACCCTCCCGCAAACTTACAATTTTAAACTGCTTTGCCCTTCACTTTACTTCTCGTTATACATTATCCCTCAATCAACATCACTAAAACAGATTATCTGGTCATTATCTCATTGCTGTGGATGGGTCCTTGCTGTGTGCAAATTGGCTGCTGCGTTTCCTACATTACAGCAGTGACTACACTTCAAATATACTTCATTGGCTGTAAAGTGCTTTCACGTTCTGAGGTCATGAAAGGCACTATATTAATGCAAGTTCTTCCTTGACATTCAGCCCAAACAATCCGTGTCGAAATTTACCTTCAGTGTTGCTCACGTGAAGGGTAAACGCCGATATGAACTGGTTGGGCTAAATAGCTTGTTTACATGTTGTAATTTCTGTATATTTCAGTTTCCTATTTTTTAAATCCAATTCATTATCCAATCCCACATCCACGGAATTTAGTTTAATTAGTAGTCTTTCATATTAGTAGTCTTCTTTCATATTGAACTTTGTTGAAGACCTGATGGAGTTCCAAACAATCAATCAACTATTTTCATTATAATACCCTCAAAGTTGAGGAGTGTTGCCAAGCAAGATATTCATTTACCAAATCCATACTGGACTGTTACTTATTAAGCTGTTACTCCGCCAGCCTGCTTCTTGGTATAGTTTCCATTATTTTACCCGATACTGTTGTAAGGCTTTTGAGAATAAGGGGCTGCTCTTTCAAAACTGAGATGAGGAGAAACTTCTTCACTCAGAGGGTGGTAGGTCTGTGGAATTTGCTGCCCCAGGATTCTACATCATTAAATAAATTTAAAACAGAAATAGATAGTTTCCTGGAGGTAAAGGGAATTAGGGGTTACGGTGAGCGGGCAGGAAATTGGACATGAGGCTGAGTTCGGATCGGTCAGGGCCCTGTGGGTGGCGGAGTGGGCCCAGGGGCTGAGTGGTCAGGTCCTGCTCCTACTTCTTGTGTTCTTTAGATTTGAGGTTAGGATTAGATCAGCCATGATCTTATTGAATGGCGGAGCAGGCTCGCGGGGCCAATTGGCCTACTCCTGCTCCTATTTCTTATGTTCTTAATGTAATTATATGGGTTTTTTAAAATCAGATTGAGAATAACAAATAACTGAGTTTTAATAATACAAAGATAAGAACATTCCATTCAATGCAGTACCATATCTGTTTGTTGCTATTTCTCTGCAGGAGGGGGCACAAGTTTTCCTGTGCAAAGGCTTAAAAGTGCAGGTGCAGCTCCTTCATGGGTTCAAGCCCCATTCCAGACACTCGAGCATATAATCCAAACTGACACTCCAGTGCAAAATTGAGGGAGTGCTGCACTCGCGGAGGTGCCGTCTGCCCTCAGGTGGACGTAAAAGATCCGTGCACTATTTGGAAAAGAGATGGGGAATTCTCTCCAGTGTCTTGTCCAATATTTATCCCTCAACCAACATCTAAAACAAATGATCTATACAGTCACATTTGACAATGACAGAACTGCAGTCCACCCTGGAGTACATGGCTGTTCCACAGCCATCTGCAGAGGACCCCTCCCCATCTTATAGGGGTCCTAAGCATAGCTGTGTGCCCTTTGAAGAGCATTATAACAGGTGGGATGAAGAACTTGAGGGCTCTGAACTACATGAGTTAATTCTCTGGGCTTTAGCTTGGGGATCATCTAGAGTGGACCTTGGCACAATGTTCATATGACCTCAGAGCAGCTCTGCAGTCTGCCCCCATGCAGATGGCTGAACATGCTGAGGGGGTAGGGGCATAGCAAGAGATGACTGAGCTGTTTCTCAGAACGACACATCCTTGCCACCCAGCCGGCCAACTCAAAGGAGTCAATCTTCCCCGGGAGACAAGCAAGCCCAGGCACCACAACAGCAACACAGGTGGTACCTGCAGTTCCAGTAACTTCTGAAACCACTGCTGAAGGAACAAAGGAGCCAATCCCACCCCTAGGAACCCCTCAACGGCATCAAGAATTCAGCCACTAAGAGGCAGCAGCTGGGGAAAGTAGAGCGCACCACACAAGAAACATCAGATACAAGAAGCACAATAAAGTGGATATGGTTGCAAGGGATTTTGGTATTTGTGTTTCCTTGGAGGGGCACTGCCCTTTATGCTGAAGCAGAGCCTGGCTAGGCAGTAATAATAACACAGGAATAGTGGGAGTTCAGCATAAATTGTACTGCTGTTTCTGGCCAGGGCAAACCTCATCCAGGAATGGTTATGCAGGGAGAAAAGACTTTTCAAGTGAAGTGGGTTTGTATTAACCACCGCCTCAAGTCACACAGATGTTGCTGGTCAATGGGTGTTGGTAAGTTCTGATGCTGTGCCTCTCGATGGGACTCATCTGCGACTCCTTCCTGAGCTGCCTCCTTTCCTTACTGAAGTACAGTGCCTTTGTGAACAGCAAAATTATGAAGCATGCAGCATTATTACTATAATTTGATAGCTTGGCAGAGCTATGTAGTACAATATCCTCTCCAACCAATACAGGCAGTAATATCTATGCTTCAGCAGGCCAATGGTATAGTTGTTTTGGACCGTGGTGGTAGAATAAGCCTCTGAATCATCTTGCTGTTGGTGTTCTTTGGTTTCACACACGCATCCGATTCATGGCTCGGGTGGGTACTCTAATCTCCCAGAAGCCAATGGCCATCTGTCCCTCAAACAGACACAAGAAGCACAATAAAGTGGATATGGTTGCAAGGGATTTTGGTATTTGTGTTTCCTTGGATGGGCGCACTGCCCTTTATGCTGAAGTAGAACCTGACTGTTAGAGTCAAAGAGTCATGAATGCTTCCTGGAGATCTGGCATGAACCTGCACAATTAGATGTCCACAAACAAGCTGGACATTTAGAGAGCGGAATCCCTTCCTGTTGATGTATGCCACTGCATTAATGGAAGGAGCCCTTACGGCCACGTGAGTGGCATCGATTAGGCTTTGAGTCGGGGAGATTACTGCCACTCTGTGTACAAGTATTGGCCCCTTTCTTGCTGCTTCAGCATTTCTTCAGAGCAGGTGATAAACTCATTTGCCCTTTTAAACTTGGCCTCAGTGACCTGATGGATTCAGGTGTTTATTTCACATTGGCTGATGTGGCAGATAGGAACAAAGGAACAAGAGTAGGCCATTCAGCCCCTGGAGCCTGTTCCACCATTCAATGAGATCATGGCTGATCTGCGAACCTAACTCCATATACCCGCCTTTGGCCCATATCCCTTAACAAAAAGCTATCAATCCCCGATTTTAAATTAACATTAACAATTGATCGAGCATCAATTACTGTTTGTGGAAGAGTTCCAAACTTCTACCACCCTTTGTGTGTAGAAGTGTTTCCTAATTTCACTCCTGAAAGGTCTGGCTCTAATTTTTAGACTATGCCCCCTA
Organism: Squalus acanthias; assembly: GCA_030390025.1. Taxonomy (NCBI): domain Eukaryota; kingdom Metazoa; phylum Chordata; class Chondrichthyes; order Squaliformes; family Squalidae; genus Squalus; species Squalus acanthias. The sequence continues at coordinate 140,702,880 of CM059433.1, read as the reverse complement.
GTCCTAGAATCCCCAACCAGCGGAAATAGTTTCTCTCTATCTACCCTATCAGTTCCCCTTAATATCTTGAAAACTTCGATCAGATCACCCCTTAACCTTCTAAATTCTAGGGAATACAACCCTAATTTGCTTAATCTTTCGTCGTAACTTAACCCTTGAAGTCTGGGTATCATTATGGAAAACCTACGCTGCTCTCCCTCCAAGGCCAATATATCTTTCCTAAGGTGTGGTGCCCAGAACTGCTCACAGTACTCCAGGTGTGATCTAACCAGGGTTTTGTATAGCTGCAGCATAACTTTTAGCCCCTTGTAATCGAGTCCTCTAGATGTAAAGGCCAGCATTCCATTAGCCATTTTGATTATGTCCTTGTGGCACCTTAGAAGGAGCCAGAAGCATAAAAATATAATGCCACATATATTCTGTCCTGCACTAAATTTCTCTCACCCATCACCCCCCATCCTCACTGAGATACATTGGTTCCCCATCCAGCAACACATTAAATTTAAAATCTCATCTTTGTCTATAATCTTTTTTCAAATCCCTCCATGGCCTCGCCCCTCCTTATCTCTGTAATCTCCTCCAGCCCTATAATCCCCCTAGACCTCTGCGCGCCACCTAGTCTGGCCTTTTGAAAATCCCCAATTTTAATTGCTCCACCGTTGGCAGTCGTGCTTTCAGCTGCCTAGGTCTTAAGGTCTGGAATCCCCTCCCTAAATCTCTCCACCTCTCCACTTCTCTTTCCTCCTTTAAGACTTCCTTAAAACCTACCTCTTTAACCATCATCTGCCCTAACATCTCTGGCTCGGTGTCAAATTTTGTTTATTTTTGATAATGCTCGTGTGAAGCGCCTTGGGACATTTTATTACGTTAAAGGTGCTATATAAATATGTTGTTGTATAAATACCTCCATGACTTTGCTCTGCCCTATCTCTGCCATCTCCTGCAGCCTGATATCCCCTCCCAAATGCTCTTTTCCTCTAACTCTGGCCTTCTGTGCATTCCCCATGCCTTTGTCTCTACCAGTGGTGGCAGAGCTTTCAGTTGTTTGGACGTACTCCCTGCAACTCGGGCACGGTAACATAGTGATAATGTCACTGGGCTAGTAATCCAGAGGCCTGGACTAATGATCCAGAGACGTGAGTTGAAATCCCACCACGGCAGTTGGGGAATTTAAATTCAGTTAATTAAATAAATCTGGAATAAAAAGCTAGTAACAGTAATGGTAACCATGAAACTATCGGATTGTTGTAAAAACCCATCTGGTTCACTAATGTTCTTTAGGGAAGGAAATCTGCCGTCTGGCCTATATGTGACTCCAGACCCACAGCAATGTGGTTGACTCTTAACTGCCCTCTGAAATGGCCTAACAAGCCACTCAGTTGCAACAAACCACTACGAAACACAATAATAAGAATGAAACCGGACGGCATCAACCTTGGCACCGGCTACGGACACGGCAATGGCACACCCAGCCCAGTCAACCCTGCAAAGTCATCCTCACCAACATCTGGGGACTTGTGCCAAAATTGGGAGAGCTGTCCCAACAGCCTGACATCGTCGTACTCACAGAATCATACCTTTCAGCCAATGTCCCAAACTCCTCAATCACCATCCTGTCCCACGGGCAGGACAGACCCACCAGGGGTGGCGGCACAGTGGTATATAGTCGGGAAGGAGTGGGAGTCCTCAACACTGACTCCGGACCCCATGCTGATTACCACCTACCGCCCTCCCTCTGCTGATGAATCAGTACTCCTCCATGTTGAACACCACTTGGAAGAAACACTGAGAGTAGTAAGGGCACAGAATGTACTCTGGGTAGGGGACTTCAATGTCCATCACCAAGAGTGGCTCGGTAGCACCACTACTGATGAGCTGGCCGAGTCCTGAAGGACATAGCTGCCAGTCTGGGCCTGTGACAGGTGGTGAGAGAATCAACATGAGGGAAAAACCAACTTGACCTCGTCCTCACCAATCTATCTGTCGCAGATGCAGCTGTCCATGCCAGTATTCGTAGCAGTGACCACCGCACAGTCATTGTGGAGACGAAGTCTCATCTTCACACTGAGGACACCCTCCATCGTGTTGTGTGGCACTACCACCGTGCTAAATGGGATAGATTCAGAACAGATCTAGCAGCTCAAAACTGGGCATCCATGAGGCGCTGTGGGCCATCAGTATTCCACCACAATCTGTAACCTCATGGCCCGGCATATCCCTCACTCTACCATTACCATCAAGCCAGGGGACCAACCCTGGTTCAATAAGGAGTGTAGAAGAGCATGCCAGGAGCAGCACCAGGCGTATCTAAAAATGAGGTGCCAACCTGGGGAAGCTGCAACACAGGACTACATGCATACTAAAAAGCGGAAGCAGCATGCTATAGACAGAGCTAAGCAATCCCACAATCAACGGATCAGATCAAAGCTCTGCAGTCCTGCCACATCCAGTCGTGAATGGTGGTGGACCATTAAACAACTAACGGGAGGAGGAGGCTTCATGAATATCCCCATCCTCAATGATGGTGGAGCCCAGCACGTGAGTGCAAAAGACAAGGCTGAAGCATTTGCAACCATCTTCAGCCAGAAGTGCCGCGTGTTTGATCCATATCGGCCTACTCCTGAGTTTCCCACCATCACAGAAGCCAGTCTTCAGCCCATTCGATTCACTCCATGTGATATCAAGAAACGGTTGAGCGCACTGGATACAGCAAAGGCTATGGGCCCTGACAACATTCCAGCTATCGTGCTGAAGACTTGTGCTGCAGAACTAGCCGCGCCTCTAGCCAAGCTGTTCCAGTACAGCTACAACACTGGCATCTATCCGACAATGTGGAAAACTGCCCAGGTATGTCCTGTCCACAAAAAGCAGGACAAATCCAATCCGGCCAATTACCGCCCCATCAGTCTACTCTCATTCATCAGCAAAGTGATGGAACGTGTCATCAACAGTCCTATCAAGCGGCACTTACTCACCAATAACCTGCTCACTGATGCTCAGTTTGGGTTTCGCCAAGACCACTCGGCTCCCGATCTCATTACAGCCTTAGTCCAAACATGGACAAAGGAGCTGAATTCCAGAGGTGAGGTGAGAGTGACTGCCCTTGACATCAAGGCAGCATTTGACCGAGTGTGGCATCAAGGAGCCCAAGTAAAACTGAAGTCAATGGGAATCGGGGGAAAACGCTCCACTGGCTGGAGTCATACCTAGCACAAAGGAAAATAGTTGTGGTGGTTGAAGGTCAATCATCTCAGCCCCAGGACATCGCTGCAGGAGTTCCTCAGGGCAGTGTCCTAGGTCCAACCATCTTCAGCTGCTTCATCAATGACCTTCCCTCCAACATAAGGTCAGAAATGGGGATGTTCGCTGATGACTGCAGAGTGTTCAGTGCCATTCACAACTCCTCAGATAATGAAGCAGTCCATGCCCGTATGCAACAAGACCTGGACGACTTGATAAGTGGCAGGTAACATTCGCGCCACAGAAGTGCCAGGCAATGACTATCTCCAACAAGCGAGAGTCTAACCACCGTCCCTTGACATTCAACGGCATTACCATCGCCGAATCCACCAGCATCAACATCCTGGGGGTCACCATTGACCAGAAACTTAACTGGACCAGCCACATAAATACTGTGGCAACAAGAGCAGGTCAGAGGCTAGCTATTCTGCAGCGAGTGTCTCACCTCCTGACTCCCCAAAGCCTTTCCACCATCTACAAGGCACAAGTCAGGAGTGTAATGGAATATTCTCCACTTGCCTGGATGAGTGCAGCTCCAACAAAACTCAAGAAGCTCGACACCATCCAGGAGATAGCAGCCCGCTTGATTGGCACCCCATCCACCACCTTAAACATTCACTCCCTCCACCACCGGCGTACCATGGCTGCAGTGTGTACCATCTACAAGATGCACTGCAGCAACTTGCCAAGGCTTCTTCGGCAGCACCTCCCAAACCCGCAACCTCTTCCACCTAGAAGGACAAGGGCAGCAGGTGCATGGGAACACCACCACCTCCAAGTTCCCCTCCAAGTAACACACCATCCTGACTTGGAAGTATATCGCCAATCCTTCATCGTCGCTGGGTCAAAATCCTGGAACTCCCTACCTAACAGCACTGTGGGAGTACCTTCACCACACGGACTGCAGCGGTTCAAGAAGGCGGCTCACCACCACCTTCTGAAGGGCAACTAGGGATGGGCAATAAATGCTGGCCTTGCCAGCGACGCCCACATCCCATAAAACGAATTCATTTTTTTTTAAAAACCTCCCTCTGTAAACTTTTCTGTCCCTTCAGCTCTCTACATTTAAAACCTTCTCAAAACTCATCTCCAAAACTAAGCTTTTGGCCACCCCTCCTAATCTCTCCCTTACTGTCTTGGTGTCTGTTTCCTTTTGCTTATTTGTGACGCACCTTGGCATATCTTAGGAACATTGATTCAATGGGCCATGTGGCCTCCTTCTGTGCTGTACTATTCTATGATTCTATAGGAACAGGAGTAGGCCATTCAGCCCCTCGAGCCTGTTCTGTCATTCAATTAGAGCATGGCTAATCTGTATCTCAACTCCATTCACCTGCCTTGGTTCCGTAACCTTTAATACCCTTGCCGAACAAAAAATCTATCAATCTCAATTTTGAAATTTTCAATTGACCCCCAGCCTGAACAACTTTTTGGGGGAGAGAGTTCCAGATTTCCACTACCCTTTTTGTGAAGAAGTGCTTCCTGACATCACCCCTAAACAGCCTCACTTTAAAGGTGCTATAAAAGGCACAACTTCCATATCCAATGATGTTTGAAAGATTGTGGTCAGAGTTGCTGCTATTTCCTCTCTGACCCTAAGTAATGGGAAGAGGAGAAAAATTAGTTATAGTTTTTCTTCTTGATGGTTATCTAGTGACTCTTGCTGGAAGGATGACAGGATCGCCCTTGGCTGTAATGTCCTTCATGGTGAAATAGCTTGCGTGACACTCACTATTTAAGTTCACTCATGAAAAATGTCCGCTTAGGTTGAGTACCCAAAGCTGCTGATACCGTTGATCACTTCAGGAGAGGAGGGGAAAAATTTGAAACAATAATTTAGCAGCAATGAACTTGAAGGATATGCATTTCGGGGATTTTACCAGACTGATTTAATACTCGGCTTTATCTGGCATCAGAATAGTTACAGCTGGTACCTGACCTCGCAGAGACTTGGCAGTCATTATTGGCCAGACAAAAAATCTGCAAAATTGATTTTCATTAGCTTGTAACACTGAATGATATATAAAGCTGGGTTACTGGTGTATAGATCCAGAAAACATTTACAATTTATGATATGATCTGTGAATTTTCATGATAATATTCTGCAAAGAGCTTTTTTTGATAGTTTTCTCCTTTTCTCTTCTGAAGGCATTGACTCCTTGCTGGGCTATGGATCCATGGGCACCACTTGTCTGGCAACTTGTCCAATTGGCCATTCTTGATCTGTGAGCCAAAGCAGTGAGTATGAGCAGACTTTGACCCCCAGTTGAGCCCAACCCAATTTTCCTAAATCCCACACATGCAGTTTCCAGCAGGGGGACACTGACTAGTGAACAGGGCGGGAACGCCAGCTGATTGTTTTGTTACCTCCCTGGCCCAGAGGTGCTGAGGCCAATTATGGTGCCCCCTTACTGCTGTCCCACTTAAATCAACTAATTCAGCACAGACTGGGGTTGAAGCTGAGACGTTTAGCTCCATATGGAAAGCTACACACTTAGTTTAACAAGTGAGCCAGTGGGGTGTTACTTTCAAAGAATTAATCATCAGCAAAGCAGTTATGTGCCTGAACATGATTTATTGTTGGCAATTATCAGTTTCTCACCATTAAAAGATCAATGTGCAAGTTTATTAACAGTGCTTTAAAGTTGAAAGGTTTCACAGGCTTCGGATACACTCTAGGAAAGTTGGTTATTGGATGTCAGGTAAATGCTATATTTCTATGGACTATGTTTCAGCTGTGTAAAGAGTGATGGTGAAGCTCTGAGAGGCAGGGATTTGCCTCGATTTAGGACAGAAACTCGATAGTGAAGGAAATGAGAAAAAGCAACTCAAATAGGTAGTATAATATACAATGGGTTTTACAGGTTGACGTTGCTCATTTATAAGGTTTTTTTTAACGCAGTGAGTTGTTGTGATCTGGAATGCACTGCTTGAAAAGGTGATGATGTGGAGATGCCGGCGTTGGACTGGCGTGGACAAAAAGGTGGTGGAAGCAGATTCAATAGTAACTTTCAAAAGGGAATTGGATAAATACTTGAAGGGGAGAAAATTGCAGGGCTATGGGGAAAGAGCAGGGGTGTGTGGGACTAATTGGAAAGCTCTTATAAAGAGCTGGCACAGGTACGATGGGCCGAATGGCCTCTTTCTGTGCTGTAAATTTCTATAATTACATTATTTTGCCTTTCATCCTTCCTGTTCTCTAACTTAAAAAGTGGGCGGGTGACCTGATATCACATATCTGCCAGAAATACGGTGAAACTGGCTTCCAGGAGATGCTTGAGTGGAACTATGTGAGCCAGAGTATTATTTCTGCTCTACATCTCACAGCAGGAACTCAGCTTGTGGCAAGTCGCAGAATGCTACCACTCGTCAGTGCAGTGTGTCGGAGCATCTCGTGTTCTTCTGCACCACGTGACACATTCAGCAAAGTCTATGGAACAGTGACAAATGAAAACAATGTGTGTTTAAGTATCAGCATGCTGTCATTCACATTGAAAGTGTTCAGCTGGATTGTCAGGGCAGCAGGCAGAGATACCTAGTGGAAGTGAAATGATGGCAAATGATCCAATCAAAGACAACATCCTGATGCTTGCACAGCAGCATTGGAAGAATCTTCTAATGGTCCAATGGGTCAATATACCACCTATTGTGGTACAGATCAGTAGATTGCAGATTTATCCTCAATCTGTGTTGCGTTATCTTATCTCAGCTGCGACAGTAGTTGGGATGGTACAACTGGATGGCTCTGAGCATGGATGAGATGGGAAAAAAACAAAAGGCATTCTCACTCCTGGTTCCCATCAGGCGAGGACAGGAACAAGCTTGGCAATTATGCTTTCCAAAGTTGAAAAGCTTGTCAGCATGCAGATAATGCTCTGATCGGCATGATTGTAATACCGGCATTAACCTATTTGAAATAAGTGTATTAACACCAGTATGAATATAACAACGATTGGAAAATCTAGGCTTGGCTGTCTAGGTTCAGATATGAAAAATGTCCCCTGCTCGAGGCATAGAAGTCCTACAGCAGAAGACTAGTATTTTTGAACTGGAAATAGGCTTGTAGCCTCCGGTTACAGGGGAGTGCGCTCTAAACCAACTCGCAGCCATTGAGAAGTAACCATCTTGGTGCAAGAGAGCATCGTTGTTGAGAGCCCGTGTCAGCAGCGGAGGGGGCGGAGTTATCCTGCTTCCGGCTCCAGCCCAGTGTCAGCCTTTATTTATTTCGCCAGTAAAATGGAAACCGGTGAGGAGGAATCGATAAATGAATAAAAGCCCGGTGGGGAGTCTTGAGTCTCCCAATATTTAAACTCCGGATCATTCGCTTACCCTTTATACAGCCACAAGCATAATTTTAACTGATGTTTTTGGTATTTCCACTTGTGTATTTATTTAATGCAAGTTGCAAATCAGCTCCAAACCCTGACTGGAGAAAAGTAACCGCAAAAATCCAAACTTCCCCAGTGTGGGAGAAACCAAACTTTCACTCTCTACTGTTGATTAGTGTTTGCTTCTACATTACAACAGCAACAACTTGTATTTATATAGCGCCTTTAACGTAGTAAAACGTCCCAAGGCGCTGCACAGGAGTATTTTAAGACAAAAAATTTGACACCGAGCCACATAAGGATAAATTAGGACAGGTGACCAAAAGCTTGGTCAAAGAGGTAGGTTTTAAGGAGCAAAGGTAGCAAGGCGGAGAGGTTTAGGCAGGGAATTCCAGAGCTTGGGGCTTAGGCAACAGAAGGCACGGCCACCGATGGTTGAGCGATTAAAATCGGGGGTGCTCAAGACGCAAGAATTAGGTGCAGATATCTCGGAGGGTTTTGGGGCTGGAGGAGATTACAGAGATCGGGAGGGGTAGAGGCCATGGAGAGATTTGAAAACAAGCATGAGAATTTTGAAATCGAGGTGCTGCTTAACCAGGAGCCATTGTAGGTCAGCAAGCACAGGGGTGATGGGCGAACGGGACTTGGTGCGAGTTAGGACACGGGCAGCCGAGTTTTGGATGACCTCAAGTTTAGGTAGGGTAGAATGTGGGAGGCCAGCCAGGCGTGCGTTGGAATAGTCAAGTCTAGAGGTAACAGACATTCTCTGCTCACCCCAGAGATCACCTTCCAGTGTGCACTGCGACCCACACACCAGAATGTTCAGATTTGATTCCCAGTCTGTGCCGAGGCAAGTGGCCTGGGTGCCTCTGAGATTGGAAGGGGAAAAGTGCCCGAATTGTCCATTCTTGGTTGCTATTGAGTGTCTCGCAGTGAATGTGGGGCAGTTGTTCTAGGCCTGGTCCCAGGTGCATTTCCAAAAGGAGCGACGAGGAGCCCGGCTGATTTTAGGCTCTCGAACCCTGGACGTTGGTGCCAATTGTAGCAGCCCCTAACTCCTGCCTTAGCTGAACTCAGCTAACTCGGGACCAACTGGAAATTGAATATTGGACCTTCCGGCTCGGACCACACTTGGGTGATGCATTTGCTCACCGAGCCATCAGTTAACCCTAGTATATTTTTTAAAGAAAATATTTATTCAAAAGTTTGCTGATTTTTGAGGGAAGATAATGCCTTTATCAACCTGTTGCTGCCGCTGTGCTTGTTGTGTCCACTTTGTAAGGCTGTTCTGATTCTGTGCTTGCTACCTTATTTATATAATGTACTGTCTCTTCTTTCCTAGGTGTTCCCTGATGCTGTGGTTTCTACCGTGGCATGGCTGACTTCCTGGCTGCATTGTGTGACACCGATCGTTCTAACCCATTTCCAGTGTGGGACAATGGTAGTGTTGGGTATTGCTTCACTCAGTTGGTCCTTAACGTGCTGCCAAACACCGCTCTGGCTTTTGTCAGTGCCTGCTACCTTAACACCCCTCGGTATGTGAGTTCCACACCTGTGCTATTATATCAAGTTACAATCTCCTAGGTCAGCGAGCACAGGGGTGATGGGTGAATGGGACTTGGTGTGAGTTAGGACACGGGCAGCAGAGTTTTGGATGACCTCAAGTTTATGGAGGGTAGAATGTGGGAGGCCGGCCAGGAGTGCGTTGGAATAGTCATGTGTAGAGGTAACAAAGGCATGGATGAGGGTTTCAGCAGCAGATGAACTGAGGCAGGGGCGGAGATATTACGGAGGTGGAAATAGGTGGTCTTGGTGATGGAGAGGATATGGGGTTGGAAGCTCAGCTCGGTCAAATAGGACACACACAGATAGTTGAGTGATGTACCGGAGGTGGAAATAGGTGATCTTAATGATGGTGCGGATATGTGGTCGGAGAAAAGGGGAACAGATTCAAAAAATGTGAGTAGAATTATTTGCTGTTGTTGAGTGTAAATGCCAACATGGACTGGTTGGGCCAAATGGCCTGTTTCCGTGTTGTAACTTCTATGTAAAGTTTAGATTTTAATCATTTAAACAATTTAAAGCTAAAACTTTCCGATGTATTACTTATTTTATATCTTCAAGTTTTTTTAAAAACCATCCCCAGAATGGTGCGATGGAAGTGTCACCTGTTTGCTGGCTGTTAGGGTCCTGAGTGAAATGAGTTTGAAGAGTCGTAGCTCACTACCTAGTGGGCATGCTACAAAGCACAAAACTGTCTCTAATTTGGTTTGACATCGTCAATTTCACTCAAAGGCCACAGGTTAGCTGGTGTGCAAAAAGGAAAAATGGCACCTGGTGCAGCAGGGTCACTCTTCCGAGGTTGTGGCTGAATTGCATTTTAAAGGTAGTGTAGACAAGCTTCCCTGCATCTAAATGCTGTTGCTGAACTGGGAGTGCTCAATGCCAACACTGAATGCCCAAAATGAAAAGTATTACTTTCCTAAGTGCCAACATCAGCCATGATCTTAGTGGCCATGATGCGGAGATGCCGGTGTTGGACTGGGGTGGACAAAAGTGAGAAGTCGCACAACACCAGGTTATAGTCCAACAGTTTTATTTGAAATCACATGATCTTAGTGAATGGCGGAGCAGGCTCGAGGGGCCGAATGGCCTACTCCTGCTCCTATTTCTTATGTTCTTATGTTTCAGCTTGATCACAAAAAGAAAGTAATTTAAAATCTCCTAAATTTAACTCTTTTCTCGGCAGATCCCGCTGGCAGAATTTCACGTGGAGCTGGGAATGCAGGATTATCATCTCTTTCATTATGGTGGCTCTTTTCCTCATTGATGGGGTGGCAATCATCTTTTTTCCGAACTTGCGTACTCTGTGGCTGGAGGTGTTGGTGGACTCTGTTGCTGTGATAGCCTGGCTTGTTCATGGACTGGCAGCGGTTGCACTCAGCAAGTCGCAGTACGGACACTCGCTGGGTCCAGTAATACTGCCATTCTTTGCTGTCCTGTCTGCTCCTGCGTTAATTATCATTCTGGTAGCTGATTGCCAGAATGGACAGGTCACGTGTTCAGAATACCTTTCGAGCTGGCTGAGGTTCATTTTGATCTGCGCAAAATTAACTTTGCTTCTCGCTTACATCGTTGTGTTAGTCGCCGCTCAACCTGGAAGAGATGAATTGAGCCCTGAGCAGGAGCCGTTGTTGCAGGGTGGGACTGCGGCACCCGAGGGACAGATCGTGGCTGAAGATGGGGCAAGCTGGATCTCTCGCCTCTTCTACTTCTGGATGAACCCTCTCATGAAGCGTGGCTACGATCAACAGATTTCCCAGCCCAACAATGTCTACCAGCTTCCGCCGAGACTTAGCACCCACAATATTGAAGAACATTTTCAGAAATGCTGGCATAAGTGTGCGTTAGAGAAGGCATCAAGCAAGAAAAACAAGCAATACAAACCAAAACCTGATAGCAGTCAGAGGATCCACAGAAATTCGCAGAGCAACCGACGGCGATCTGAGGGGACCCAGGAAGAGGCCATATCTGCGGATGTGGAAGTGAAGCTGCTCTCTGTCTTGCATCACGCCTTCGGCTGTCGTTATTACTTTCTGGGGCTGTTGAAATTTACAGGCAACATGCTGGCCTTTGCAGGGCCTCTGCTTTTAAACTTGCTGGTCTCTTTCATGGAGTCCGGCAGTGAGCAAATGACCAAGGGCATCTGGTACACGCTGGGGCTGTTTCTCAGCACCTTTGTAGGCGCCATCCTCCTCAACCAGTTCAACTACCAAGTCATGATGGTCAGCATATCAGTCCGGTCAGCTATAATCTCTGCCATCTACCGCAAAGCCCTGCGTGTCAACACCACCACTCTGTCCAAATTCTCCGTGGGTGAGATTGTCAACTTCATGAGCACTGACACAGACCGGACAGTAAATTTCTTTCCCAGCTTCCACGAGGTGTGGAGCCTGCCCTTTCAGTTTAGTATCACTCTCTACCTTCTGTACCAGCAGGTTGGTGTGGCGTTCCTAGGGGGCCTTATACTAGGGTTACTGCTGATGCCATTAAACAAGGTCATCGCCAACATAATCATGGAGAATAACAAGAAACTGCTAGGGCACAAGGACTCCAGAGTCAGGGTAAGCATTACATAGAATTACATACAACTTACAGCACAGAAACAGGCCATTCTTTCCAACTGGTCAATGCCAATGTTTATGCTTTATACAAGCCTCCTCTCACTCCTCTTCTAACTCTATCAGCATATCCTACGATTCCTTTCTCCCTCGTGTTAAAATAGCTTTTCCATTTATGCTATTCGCCTCAACTACTCCCTGTGGTAGCGGGTTTCACATTCTAACCACTCTTTGGGTAAAGAAGTTTCTCCTGAATTCCCTATTGGATTTATTAGTGACTATCTTATATTTGGGAACTGAATATTCAGGGGTATTTGACATTTCGGAAGGATAGACAGAAAGGAAAAGGAGGTGGGGTAGCTCTGTTAATAAAGGATGAGATCAGTGCAGTAGTGAGAAATTATATTGGCTCAGAAGAGCAAGATGTAGAATCAGTTTGGATGGAGATAAGAAATAATAAGGGAAAGAAGTCACTGGTGGGCATAATCTATAGGCCCCCTAACAGTAGCTACACTGTTGGACAGAGTATAAATCAAGAAATAATGGAGGCTTGTAAGAAAGGTACAGCAATAATCATTTCATTAATAGTTTCAGAATAAAGGGTCGCCCATTTAAAACTGAGATGAGGAGGAATTTCTTCTTTCAGAGGGTCGTTAATCTGTGGAATTCTCTGCCCCAGAGAGCTGTGGAGGCTGGGTCATTGAATATATTTAAGGTGGAGATAGACAGATCTTTGAACAATAAGGGAGTGATGGGTTATGGAAGTGGGCAGGGAAATGGAGCTGAGCCCAAGATCAGATCAGCCATGATCTCATTAAATGGCGGAGCAGGCTCTAGGGGCCAAATGGCCTACTTCTGCTCCTATTTCTTATGTTCCTATTTATGTTCTCTAGTTTTAGACTCCCCCACAAGTGGCAACATCTTCTCATCAACATCCACCCTATTGGACCCTGTCATAATTTTAAAGACCCCTTAGGTCACCCCTCAGTCTTCTTGTCTAGAGAAAAGAGCCCTAACCTGTTCAGTCTTTCCTGATAGGTATAACCTCTCCGTTCTGGTATCATCCATGTAAATCTTTTTTGCACCTTCTCCAGTGCCTCTATATCCTTTTTGTAATATAGAAACCAAAACTGTGCACAGTACTACCAAATGTGTTCGAACCAAGGTTCTATACAAGTTTCACATAACCTCTCTGCTTTTCAATTCTATTCCTCTAGACATGAACCCCAGTACTTTTGCTACTTGTAATGATTTGTGAATCTGTACCCCTAGATCTCTTTGCTCCTCTACCCCATTTTAGACACTTACTTTCCAAGGAGTATGTGGCCTCCTCATTCCTCCTACCAAAATGCACCACCTCACATTTATCTATGTTGAAATTCATTTGCCAATTACATGTTCATTCTGAAACTTTATTAAGGTCTTGTATTTTGTCATAGTCTTTCTCAGTATTAACAATTCCCCCCAATTTGGTGGTGGTGGCAAATTTTGAAATTGTACTTCTGATTGCCGAGTCCAAATCGTTCACGTAAATGGTGAACAGTGGTCCCTGCACCAATCCCTGTGGAACACCAGTTTCCACCTTCTGCCAGTCTGAGTAAATACCTTTAGCCCCTACTCTCTGTTTTGTAGCCAGCTTGCTATCCTGCTACTTGTCCCCTGACTCCACATGCTCTGACCTTACTCATGAGTCTACTGTCTGGTACCTTATTGAAGGCCTTTTGAAAATCCAAGTTTATTACATCTATTGCATCACCTTCATCTATTCTTTCTGTTAATTCTTCAAAGCACTTCAGCAACTGCATCAGTAGCAACCATTTCATGATTCATTTCTTTGCCAACCTCTCCTGAAGGTGCTGACTCCTGCTGGTGTCACAGGCATTGGACACCCTTCAAGTGGCAATCTATCACGTGTCCGTCTGGAACAGTAATTTTCAAACTCTAAATACAGATACACACTCCTGGAGACCCCCTGTAAATACAGATATACACTCCTGGAGACCCCCTGTAAATACAGATATACACTCCTGGAGACCCCCTGTAAATACAGATATACACTCCTGGAGACCCCCTGTAAATACAGATATACACTCCTGGAGCCCCCTTGTAAATACAGATATACACTCCTGGAGACCCCCTGTAAATACAGATATACACTCCTGGAGACTCCCTGTAAATACAGATATACACTCCTGGAGACCCCCTGTAAATACAGATACACACTCCTGGAGACCCCCTGTAAATACAGATATACACTCCTGGAGACCCCCTGTAAATACAGATATACACTCCTGGAGACCCCCTGTAAATACAGATACACACTCCTGGAGACCCCCTGTAAATACAGATACACACTCCTTCTATCCCCTTCTATCTGTACACTGCGGGAGGGGAGACCCTGTGTTACTCTGCTGTCTGTCTACTGGGGGAGGGGAGCCTCTGTATCTTACACTGTAGATGGGGTTTGACCCCATTCCCTGGTTTACCTGCTGAATGTTCAACAGCAACTTGTATTTATATAGCGCCTTTAATGTAGTAAAAAGTCCCAAGGCACTTCTCGAGCATTATCAAACAAAGTTTAACACTGAGGCACATGAGATAGTAGGACAAAAGCTTGGTCAAAGAGATAGGTTTAAAGGAGGGTAGAGAGGGGGAGAGGTTTAGGAGGGAATTCCAGAGCTTGGGGCCCAGGCAGCTGAAGGCACGGCCGCCAGTGGTAGAGCGATTAAAATCAAGGGATGCTCAAGAAGCCAGAATTGGAGGAGCGCAGAGATATCGGAGGGTTGTGGGGCTGGAGGAGGTTACGGAGATAGGGAGGGGCGCGACCATGGAGGGATTTCAAAGTAAGTATGGGAATTTTAAATTTGAGGTGTTGCTGGACTGGAGCCAATGTAGGTCAGCGAGCTCAGGCATGATGGGTGAACGGGACTTGGTGCGAGTTAGGATATGGGCAGCAGAGTTTTGGATGAGCTCAAGCTTATGGAGGGTGGAAGATAGGAGGCCAGCCAGGAGAGCATTGGAATAGTCAAATCTAGAGGTAACAAAGGCATGGATGAGGGTTTCAGCAGCAGATGAGCTGAGGCAGGGGTGAAGTTGGGCGATGTTCCAGAGGTGGAAATCGTTCTTGGTGATGGAGTGGAGTTGTGGTCGGTAGCTCATCTCAGTCAAATAGGACGCCAAGGTTGCGAACAGTCTGATTCAGCCTCAGACAGTTGCCAGGGAGAGGGAAGGAATCGGTGGTTAGGGAACTGAGTTTGTGGCAGGGACTGAAGACAATGGCTTCAGTCTTCGCAATGTTTAATTGGAGAAAATTTCTGCTCCTCCAGTAGTGGATGTTGGACAAGCAGTGTGACAAATCAGAGACAGTGTGTTACTCTGCTGCCTGTACACTGGGGGAGTCGAGCCTCTGTGATGAGCCCCGTGTTACTCTGCTGTCTGTACGCCGTGGGAGGGGAGTTCCTGTGTCTTACACTGTTGACTTGGGGTGGTGGGTCCCATTCTCTGGTTTACCTGCTGAATGTTCCCTGGGGTTGGGTCCCATTCCCTGGTTTACTTGCTGAATGTTCTCTGGGGTTGGACCCCATTCCCTGGTTTACCTGCTGAATTTTCCCTGGGGCTTCTCTTCCCGCTCCCGCATCGTTACCTCTGGTGTCCCCCAAGGATCTATCCTTGGCCCCTCCTATTTCTCATCTACATGCTGCCCCTTGGTGACATCATCCGAAAACACAGCGTCAGTTTCCACATGTACGCTGACGACACCCAGCTCTACCTCATTACCACTTCTCTCAACCCCGCCATGGTCTCTAAATTGTCTTACTGCTTGTCCGACAATGAGCAGAAATTTTCTCCAATTAAATATTGAGAAGACCGAAGCCATTGTTTTCGGTCCCCACCACAAACTCCATTCCCTAGCCACTGACTCCATCCCTCTCCCTAACATCTGTCTGAGGCTGAACCAGACTGTTCGCAACCTTGGTGTCATTTTTGACCCTGAAATGAGCTTCCGACCACATATCCGCAGCATCACTAGGAACGCCTATTTCCACCTCCGTAACATTGCCCGTCTCCGCCCCTGCCTCAGCTCATCCACTGCTGAAACCCTCATCCATGTCTTTGTTACCTTGAGACTTGACTATTCCAACGCACGCCTGGCTGGCCTCCCACATTCTACCCTACGTAAACTTGAGGTCATCCAAAACTCGGCTGCCCGTGTCCTAACTCGCACCAAGTCCCGTTCACCCATCACCCCTGTGCTCGCTGACCTCCATTGGCTCCCGGTTAAGCAACGCCTCGATTTGAAAACTCTTATCCTTGTTTTCAAATCCCTCCATGGCCTCGCTGCTCCCTATCTCTGTAATCTCCTTCAGCCCCACAACTCCCCGAGATATCTGCGTTCCTCTAATTCTGGCCTCTTGCGCATCCCTGATTATAATCGCTCAACATTTGGTGGCTGTGCCTTCTGTTGCCCAGGCCCTAAGCTCTGGAATTCCCTGCCTAAACCTCTCTTTCCTGCTTTAAGACGCTCCTTAAAACCTACCTCTTTGACCAAGCTTTTGGTCACCTGCCCTAATTTATCCTTTTCTAGCTCGGTGTCAAATGTTTTGTCTTTTAATACTCCTGTGCCGCGCCTTGGGATGTTTTACTACGTTAAAGGCGCTATATAAATACAAGTTGTTGTTGGGTATCATTCCCTGGTTTACCTGCTAACCTCTGTATTTTATTGATTTCCTAGCTGATGACCGAGATTCTGTTTGGAATGCGAGTAATAAAGTTCTACACCTGGGAGAACCATTTCATTGAGAAGGTTAATAACTACAGGCAGAAGGAGCTGAGCCGTCTCCGTATCATCAAGTACCTTGACGCAGTTTGTGTTTACATGTGGGCTGCACTTCCTGTCGTGATCTCCATCTTCACCTTTGTCACCTTCTCCATGCTGGGAAACGAGCTCACCGCTGCCAAGGTCAGTCATTTATCATTTGAAAATGAGTCTGTGATTCCTGATTTTATTTGACCCTTTTTTTCAATTCCCTGTTCCCAATTTTTTTTTATCATAAGAACATAAGACGTAGGAGCAGGAGTAGGTCATTTGGCCCCTCGAGCCTGCTCCGCCATTCAATAAGATCATGGCTGATCTGATCTTGGCCTCAACTCCACTTCCCTGCCCGCTCCCCATAACCCTTGACTCCCTTACCTTTCAAAAATCTGTCTATCTCCACCTTAAATATATTCAATGACCCAGCCTCCACAGCTCTCTGGGGAAGAGAATTCCAAAGATTCACGATCCTCTGAGAGAAGAAATTCCTCCTCATTTCCGATTTAAAAGGGTTTCCCCTTATTCTGAAATTATGCCCCCTAGTTCTAGATTCCCCCACGAGGGGAAACATCCTCTCTGCATCTACCCTGTCAAGCCCCTTCAGAATCTTTTATGTTTCAATAAGATCCCCTCTCATTCTTCTAAACTCCAATGAGTATAGACTCAACCTGCTCAACCTTTCTTCATAAGACAACCCCTTCATCTCCAGAATCAACCTCGTGACCTTCCCTGAACTGCCTCCAATGCAAGTATATCCTTCCTTAAATAAGGAGACCAAAACTGTACGCAGTACTCCAGGTATGGTCTCACCAATGCCCTGTACAGTTGTAACAGGACTTCCCTACTTTTATACTCCATTCCCTTTGCAATAAAGGCCAACACTCCATTTGCCTTCCTAATTACAGGAAACTCTTGTTTAACCGGCACCTAAATATCCGGAATTCTCTCTTAACCGGCAAAAATCATCCTCCGAAAACGCCTCTCAAATAACCGGCAATGTTGCTGAGTCGCAGTCCGAGTCTCCCGCGAACGCCGAGTACTCCGAAAACTCCTCTCAAATAACCGGCAATGTTGCCGAGTCCGAGCCCGAGCCCGCGAACGCCGAGTTAGTCAGTGGGGGTAGTACTGTACTTAATCAAGCATCTTCCACCATCCATTTAACACAACATTCTGTAGGTGAGTACCCAAATACTGTATACTGCACATTTCTTGATTTTTTTATTTTTCTTTGTTAAAAATAGCCTCGGTAGATATAACTCTCCGTTATCCGGAACTTTCGATCAACCGGCACCACGCCGGTCCCGTCAGTGCCGGATACCAAAGAGTTTCCTGTACTTGCTGTACCTGCATGCTAACTTTTTGTGATTCATGTACAAGGACCCCCAGATCTCTCTGTATCTCAGCATTTTGTAATCTCTCCCCATTTAAATAATTTTCTTTTTTCTTTTTCCTACCAAAGTGGATAACCTCGCATTTTCCCACATTAAACTCCATCTGCCAAATTTTTGCCCACTCACTTAGCCTATCTATATCCCTTTGGAGATTCTTTGCGTCCTCCACACAATTTGCTTTCCCACCTATCTTTGTATCATCAGCAAATTTGGCTACATTACACTCGGTCCCTTCATGCAAGTCATTTAATATAGATTGTAAATAGTTGAGACCCCAGCACTGATCCCTGCGGCACTCCACTAGTTACAGTTTGCCAACCTGAAAATGACCCATTTATCCCGACTCACTGTTTTCTGTTAGTTAGCCAATCCTCTATCCATGCTAATATATTACTCCCAACCCCGTGAGCTCTTCTGGAAATCGAAATACACGACATCTACTGGTTCCCCTTTATCCACCCTGCTCGTTATATCCTCAAAGAACTCCAGCAAATTTGTCAAACATGATTTCTCTTTCATAAAACCATGCTGACTGCTTGACGATATTATGATTTTCTAAATGTCCTGCTACCACTTCCTTAATGATGGACTCCAGCATTTTCCCAATGACAGACGTTAGGCTAACTGGTCATAGAAACATAGAAGATAGGAGCAGGAATAGGCCATTCGGCCCCTCGAGCCTGCTCCGCCATTCAATGAGATCATGGCTGATCATCCAAATTCAGTACCCCATATCCCTTGATCCCTTTAGCCTTAAGAAATATATCTAACTCCTTCTTGAATATATTTAATGAATTGGCCTCCACTGCCTTCTGTGGTAGAGAATTCCACAGGTTCACCACTCTCTGGGTGAAGAAATTCCTCCTCATCTCTGTCCTAAATGGCTTACCCCTTATCCTTAGACTGTGACCCCTGGTTCTGGACTCCCCGACCATCGGGAACATCCTTCCTGCATCTAGTCTGTCTAGTCCTGTTAGAATTTTATAAGTTTCAATGAAATCCCCTCTCATTCTTCTAAACTCCAGCGAGTATAAGCCCAATCGACCCAATCTCTCCTCATACGTCATTCCTGCCATCCCAGGTATCAGCCTGGTGAATCTTCGCTGCACTCCCTCCATGGCAAGAACATCCTTCCTCAGATAAGGCGACCAAAACTGCACACAATACTCAAGATGTGGTCTCACCAAGGCCCTGTACAACTGCAGCAAGACATCCTTGTTCCTGTATTCGAACCCTCTCGCTATGAAGGCCAACATACCATTTGCCTTCTTAACCGCCTGCTGCACCTGCATGCTTACCTTCAGCGACTGGTGCACAAGGACACCCAGGTCTCGTTGCACTTCCCCTTCTCCCAATCTATTGCCATTCAGATAATAATCTGCCTTCCTGTTTTTGACACCAAAGTGGATAACCTCGCATTTATCCACATTATAATGCATCTGCCATGATTCTGCCCAATCACCCAACCTGTCCAAATCATACTGGAGTTTCTCTGCATCCTCCTCACAGCACACATGCCCACCCAGCTTTGTGTCGTCTGCAAACTTGGAGATATTACATCTAGTTCCCTCGTCTAGATCATTAATATATATTGTGAATAGCTGGGGTCCTAGGACCGATGCCTGCGGTACCCCACTAGTCACTGCTTGCCACTCGGAAAAAGACCCGTTTATTCCAACTCTTTGCCTTCTGTCTGCCAACCAGTTCTCTATCCAAGTCAATACCTTGCCCCCAATCCCATGTGCCTTAACTTTACACGCTAATCTCTTATGCGGGACCTTATCGAAAGCCTTCTGAAAGTCCAAATACACCACATCCACTGGTTCTCCCTTATCTATTTTACCAGTTACATCCTCAAAAAATTCCAGTAGATTAATCAAGCATGATTTACCTTTTGTAAATCCATGTTGACTTTGTCCGATCCTGTCACTGTTTTCCAAGTGCTCTGCTATTACATCTTTTACAATGGACTCTAGCATTTTCCCCAGTACTGATGTCAGGCTTATCGGTCTATAATTCCCCGTTTTCTCTCTACCACTTTTTTTGAATAGTGGGGTAACATTAGCTACCCTCCAATCTATGGGTACTGTTCCAGAATCTATCGAATTTTGGTAGATGACCAGCAATGCATCTACTATTTCTAGGGCCACTTCCTTAAGTACCCTAGGATGTAGATTATCAGGCCCTGGGGATTTATCGGCCTTCAATCCCGTCAATTTCGCTAACACCATTTCCCTACAAATACTGATTTCATTCAGTTCCTCCCTCTCATTAGACCCTATGTTCCCCGACATCTCTGGGAGGTTATTTATGTCCTCCTTTGTGAAGACAGAACCAAAGTATGTATTTAATTGGTCGGCCATTTCTTTGTTCCCCATTATAAATTCCCCTGATTCTGACTGCAAGGGACCTACGTTTGACTTCACCAATCTTTTTCTCTTCACATATCTATAAAAGCTTTTACAGTCAGTTTTTATGTTCCCTGCAAGTTTACTCTCATACTCTATTTCCCCCCTATTAATTAATCCCTTTGTCTTCCTTTGCTGAATCCTAAACTGCTCCCAATCCTCAGGTTTACTGCTTTTTCTGGCCAATTTATATGTCCTCTCCTTGGATCTTATGCTATTCCTAATTTCCCTTGTTAGCCACGGTTGAGTCACCTTTTTTGTTTTATTTTTATGCCAAACTGGGATGAACAAATTTTGCAGTTCATCCATGCGATCTTTGAATGTTTGCCATTGCCTATCCACCGTCAGCCCTTTGAGTAACATTCCCCAATCAATCCTACCCAACTCGCGCCTCATACCATCGTAGTTTCCTTTATTTAAATTCAGGACCCTAGTCTCCGAGTCAACGACTTCACTCTCCATTTCAATGAAGAATTCAATCATATTATGATCGCTCTGACCCAAGGGGCCTCGCACAACAAGATTGCTAATTAATCCTTTCTCATTACATAATACCCAGTCTCAGCTGGCCTGATCTCCAGTTGGTTCCTCGACATATTGGTCCAGGAAACCATCCCGTATACACTCCAGGAATTCCTCCTCCACAGTACTGTTACAAATTTGGTTGGCCCAATCTATATGTAGATTAAAGTCACCCATGATAACTGCTGTGCCATTATTGCACGCTTCACTAATTTCCCTTTTAATGCCATCCCCAACCTCCGCATTACTGTTTGGGGGTCTGTATACCACTCCCACTAACGTTTTCTGCCCCTTGGTATTTCTCAGTTCTACCCATACAGATTCCACATCATCAGAGCTAATATCCTTCCTTACAATTGAGTTATAATCCCCTCTTTAACCAGCAATGCTACCCCACCTCCTTTTCCTTTTTGCCTATCTTTCCTGAATATTGAATACCCCTGGATGTTGAGTTCCCAGCCTTGGTCACCCTGGAGCCATGTTTCCGTAATCCCAATCATATCATATTTGTTTACCTCTATTTGCACAGCTAATTCATCCACCTTATTACGAATGCTCCTCGCATTAAGACACAAAGCCTTCAGGCTTGTTTTTTTAATGCTCTTAGACCTTTTAGAATTATTATTTACTGTGGCCATGTTTGATTTAAACCCTTGATTTCTCTGACTGCCACCTTTGTTTTTCTCCTTCCTGTCTTTTGCTTCTATCCTTGTTTCCCTTTTCTCTGTCTCCCTGCTCAGGTTCCCAACCCCCTGCCATTTTAGTTTAAATCCTCCCCCAGAGCACTAGCAAACACTCCACCTAGGACATCGGTCCCGGTCCTGCTCAGGTGCAAACCGTCCGGTTTGTACTGGTCCCACCTCCCCTAGAACCGGTTCCAATGTCCCAGGAATTTGAATCCCTCCCCCTTGCACCATTCCTCTAGCCACGTATTCATCTGAAATATCCTTCTATTTCTACTCTGACTAGCACGTATCACTGGTAACAATCCTGAGATTACTACCTTTGAGGTCCTATTTTTTAATTTACCTCCTAACTCCCTATATTCAGCTTTTAGGACCTCATCCCGTTTTTTACCTATATCGTTGGTACCTATATGCAGCACGACAACTGGCTGTTCACCCTCCCCCTCCAGAATGTTCTGCAGCCGCTCTGAGACATCCTTGACCCTTGCACCAGGGAGGCAACATACCATCCTGGAGTCTCGTTTACGGCCGCAGAAACACCTATCTATTCCCCTTACAATAGAATCCCCTATCACTATAGCTCTCCCACTCTTTTTCCTCCCTTCCTGGTCGATAGTTGCCTGCTTTCTGTCTCCCTCCTTTCTTAAATAGGGGCGTTACATTTGCGGTTTTCCAGTCTGCTGGGACCTCTCCAGAATCCAGGGAATTTTGGTAGATTACAACCAATTCATTCATGGGATGTGGGCGTCGCCGGCAAGGCCAGCATTTATTGCCCGTCCCTAATTGCCTTCGAGAAGGTGGTGGTGAGCCGCCTTCTTGAATAAGTGGCTGCTAGGGCATTTTAGAAGGCAGTTTAGAGTCAACCACATTTCAAGGACTTCCTTTTAGTTTTGGTAAAGTGGACGGCCGAGTCCAAGAAACCAATGCTGCTGTGTGTGACTGGCCTCCGGGATGTACATCGCACCTATCTTCCAACCCCCCGCCCCGCAGCCTTTTGTAAAAACATGAGCTCTCTGTTTATCTTCTATGATATTGTGCAGTCTAGTCATCAGGTAAAGACTAGATTGCTTTCAACCCATTTTATCGGCTCACTGCCTCTGTGGTACCAGCTGAACCATTCTAATGCCTTAGCCACGAGGATTTTTTCTGCGGTAGTTATTGATTCTGAGGTTCAATGCAACGTAACAGAAAATTTCAGATTCTGTCAGTTTTTTGTTATTCGTTCATGGGATGTGCGTGTCACTGGCAAGGCCATCATTTATTGCCCATCCCTAATTTCCCTTGAGAAGGTGGTGGTGAGCCGCCTTCTTGAACTGCTGCAGTCCGTATGGTGAAGGTACTCCCATAGTGCTGTTAGGGAGGGACACCTTCCATCACTTTGGACCTTCCCTCCATCATAAGTTCAGAAGTGAGGATGTTCGCTGATGATTGCACAGTGTTCAGTTCCATTCGCAACTCCTCAGATAATGAAGCAGTCCATATGCAGCAAGACCAGGATGACATTCAGCGGCATTACCATCGCTGAATTTCCCCCCCTTCAACATCCTGGGGGTCACCATTGACCAGAAACGTAACTGGACCAGCCACATAAATACTGTGGCTACAAGAGCAGGTCAGAGGCTGAGTATTTTGTGGCGAGTGACTCACCTCCTGACTCCCCAAAGCCTTTCCATCATCTACAAGGCACAAGACAGGAGTGTGATGGAATACTCTCCACTTGCCTGGATGAGTGCAGCTCCAACAGCACTCAAGAAGCTCGACATCATCCAGGACAAAGCAGCCCGCTTGATAGGCACCCCATCCAGCACCATAAAACATTCACTCCCTCCACCACTGGCTGCAGTGTGTACCATTTACAAGATGCACTGCAGCAACTCACCAAGGCTTCTTCGACAGCACCTCCCAAACCCTCAACTACTACCACCTAGAAGGACAAGGGCAGCAGGCGTATGGGAACACCACCACCTGGAAGGTCCCCTCCAGTACAGCTACAACACTGGCATCTATCTGACAATGTGGAAAACTGCCCAGGTATGTCCTGTCCACAAAACGCAAGACAAATCCAATGCAGCCAATTAGCGCCCCATCAGTCTACTCTCAATCATCAGCAAAGTGATGGAAGGTGTCGTCGACAGTGCTATTAAGCGGCACTTACTCACTAATAACCTGCTCACTGATGCCCAGTTTAGATTCCGCCAGGATCACTCGGCTCCAGACCTCATTACAGCCTTGGTCCAAACATGAACAAAGGAGCTGAATTCCAGAGGTGAGGTGAGAGTGATTGCCCTTGACATCAAGGCAGCTTTTGACAGAGTTTGGCATCAAGGTGCCCAAGTAAAACTGAAATCAATGGGAATCGGGGGGGAAAATTCTCCACTGGCTGGAGTCATACCTAGCACAAAGGAAGATGGTTGTGGTCATAGTCATAACGGCACAGAAGGAGGCCATTCGGCCCATTGAGTCGGTGCCGGCTCTCTGTAGAGCAATCCAGTCAGTCCCATTCCCCCGCGCTATCCCCGTAGCCCTGCAAGTTTATTTCCCTCAAGTGCCTATCCAGTCTCCCCTTGAAAATATTGAGTGTCTCTGCTTCCACCACTTCCGTCGGCAGCGAGTTCCAGGTCCTCACCACTCGCTGCGTAAAAAAAGTTTTTCCTCACATCCCCCCTGTATCTCTTGCCCAAAACCTTGAATCTGTATCCCCTAGTCCTTGTACCATCAACTAGTGGGAACAGCCTTTCCGCGTCTAGCCTATTCAAACCCGTCATAATCTTGTACACCTCTATCAAATCGCCCCTCAACCTCCTTTGCTCGAATGAAAACAAATTCAGCTTCTCCAATCTGTCCTTGTAGCAAAGATCCCCCATCCCCGGTACCATTCTGGTAAATCTCCTCTGCACCCTCTCAAGTGCCTTCACATCCATCCTAAAGAGTGGTGACTAGAACTGGACGCAATACTCCAGTTATGGCCTAACCAGCGCTTTACAAAGGTTCAGCATAACTTCTCTACTTTTGTACTCCATACCTCTATTTATGAAGCCCAAGATCCCATATGCTTTGTTAACCACTCTCTCAATATGTCCTGCCACCTTCAGGGACCTATGCACATTAACTCCCAGGTCCCTCTGTCCCTGCACACTCTTTAAAACTGTGCCATTAAGTGTATATTGCCTCTCCCTGTTCCTTCTGCCAAAATGCATCTGTATTAAATTCCATCTGTCACTTGTCTGCCCATTCTGCTAGCCTTTCTATGTCCTGTTGCAGTCGATTGGTATCATCCTCACTGTTTGCCACACCCCCAAGTTTGGTGTCAGGCAAATTTAGAAATTCTACTCTGTATTCCAATATCCAGGCCATTTATATATATATATATCAAAAAAAGCATTGGCCCCAGCACTGACCCTTGGGGAACACCACTGTCTACCATCCTCCAGTCTGAAAAACAGCCATTTACCACAACTCACTGTTTTCTGTCCTCAAGCCAATTCCTTATCCAAGCTGCCACTGACCCACCTATTCCATGAGCCTCAATTTTGTTAACCAGCCTTTTATGTGGTACTTTGTCAAACGCCTTCCTAAAATCCATGTAGACAACATCCATTGCATTCCCTTCATCAATGCTCCCTGTTACTTCATCAAAAAATTCAATTAGATTAGTCAAACACAATCTGCCTTTTACAAATCCTTGTTGGCTCTCCTGAATTAGCTTAAACATCTCCAAGTGGCCGCTAATTTTTTCCTTGATTATTGTTTCTAAAACTTTACCCACCACTGATGTTAAACTGACTGGCCTGTAGTTACTAGGATTGTCCTTACACCCTTTCTTGAACAATGGTGTCACATTTGCCACTTTCCAATCCTCAGGCACCTCCCTGCATCTAGGGAAGATTGGAAAATTATGACAAGCACTTCCGCTATCTCCTCCCCCAATTCCCTTAGCAACCTTGGATGCAAGCCATCTGGACCAGGCGACTTGTCCACTCTAAGCATACCCAGCCTTTCTAGTACATCCTGTCTATCAGTTTTCACCCCTTCCATTGTTTCTATCTTTTCCACTTCTACTGATATTTTGTCAGCATCCACCTCCTTAGTAAACACCGATACAAAGTACTCATTGAGTATTCTAGCCTTGCCCTGCGCCTCTAAGCATATATCACCTTCTTTGTCCCGAAAAAGGCCCCACCCCGCCTCTTACTACCCGCTTACTGTTTATATGCCAGTAGAAGATTTTTGGGTTCCCTTTTATGTTAACCGCCATTCTACTCTCATATTCTCTCTTTGCCAATCTTATTTTCATCTTCACTTCCCCTCTCAACTTCTTATCTTTGGTCTGTTTTTCCCTTGAAGAATTCACCTGACATTACACCCTCTTTTTTTGTTTCATCATCTTCTCTATCTCCCTCGTCATCCAAGGAGCCCTTGCTTTGGTTCCCTTACCCTTCACAAAGGAGAGGGATGAAGCAGACATTGCTATCGGGGGGGAGGAGTGTGAAATATTAGATGAAATAAACATAGAGAGAGAGTAAGTATTAAGGGGTTTAGCAGCTTTAAAAGTGGATAAATCCCCAGGCCCGGATTAAATGTATCCCAGGCTGTTAAGCGAAGCAAAAGAGGAAATAGCAGAGCCCCTGACCATCATTTTTCAATCCTCTCTGGCTTTAGGTGTGGTGCCGGAGGACTGCTAATGTGGTACCCTTGTTTAAAAAGGGAGAAAAGGATAGACCGAGTAATTACAGGCCAGTCAGTTATTGGAAAGAATTCTGATGGACAGGATAAATCTTCATTTAGAAAGACACGGATTAATCAAGGATAGTCAGCACGGATTTGTTAAGGGAAGGTCGTGTCTGACAAACTTGATTGAATTTTTTGAGGCGGTAACAAGGAGGGTAGATGAGGGTAGTGCGTTTGATGTAGTGTATATGGACTTTAGCAAGACTTTTGATAAGGTTCCACATGGCAGACTGGTCACGAAGTTAAAAGCCCATGGGCTCCAGGGCAAAGTGTCAAGTTGGATTCAAAACTGGCTCGGAGACAGGAAGCAGAGGGTAATGGTTGATGGGTGCTTTTGTGACTGGAAGGCTGTTTCCAGTGGGGTTCCGCAGGGCTCAGTACTAGGTCCCTTGCTTTTTGTGGTATATATCAATGATCTAGACTTGAATATAGGGGGTATGATTAAGAAGTTTGCAGATGATACTAAAATCGGCTGTGTGGTTGATACTGAAGAAGGAAGCTGTAGACTGCAGAAAGATATCAATAAATTGGTCAGGTGGTCAGAACAGTGGCAAATGGAATTCAATCCGGAGAAGTGTGAGGTAATGCATTTGGGGAGGGCTAACAAGGAAAGGGAATACACATTAAATGGTAGGACACTGAGTAGTGTAGAGAAACAAAGGGACCTTGGAGCGCATGTCCACAGATCCCTGAAGGTAACAGGCCAAGTAGATAAGGTGGTTAAGAAGGCATACGGAATGCTTGCCTTTATTAGCAGTGACATAGAATACAAGAGCAGGGGGGTTATGCTTCAACTGTATAAAACACTAGTTAGGCCTCAGCTAGAGTACTGCGTGCAGTTCTGGTCACCACATTACAGGAAAGATGTGATTGCACTAGAGAGGGTACAGAGGAGATTTACAAGGATGTTGCCGGGAGTAGAGAATCTTAGCTATGAGGAAAGACTGGATAGGCTGGGTCTGTTTGCCTTGGAACAGAGGAGGCTGAGGGGAGACCTTATTGAGGTGTATAAAATTATGAGGTGCATAAATAAAGTGGATAGAAAGGACCTATTTCCCTTAGCAGAGGGGTCAAAAACCAGGGGGCACAGATTTAAAGTAATTGGGGGAAGGTTTAGAGGGGATTTGAGGGGAAATTTCTTCACCCAGAGGGTTGTGGGGGTCTGGAACTCCCTGCCTGAAAGGGTGGTAGAGACAGGAACCCTAACCACATTAAAAAAAGTACTTGGATGTGCACTTGGGATGCTCTAACCTGCAGGGCTATGGATCAAGAGCTGGGAAGTGGAATTAGGCTGGATAGCTCTTTGTTGGCCGGTGCGAACACAATGGGCCGAAATGGCCTCCTTTCATGCTGTAACTTTCTATGATTCTATGATTCCCTCTTGTTAGAATGTACCTAGCCTGAACATCTCCTCCTTAAAAATCACTCATTGCTCCGTTACAGTTTTTCCTGTCAGTCTTTGGTTCCATTTTACCCTGGCTAGATCCTTTCGCATCCTATTGAAATTAGCCTGATTCCAGTTTAGAAGTTCCACTCTAGATTGTTCCTTGCTTCTCTCCATTGCTAATCTAAATCTATGATACAATGATCACTCGTACCCAAGTGTTCTCCCACAGACACTTGGTCGACCTGGCCCACCTCATTCCCCAGCACCCGATCCAGCAATGCCTCCTTCCTAGTTGGGCCAAGAGCATATTGGTTAAGGAAATTCTCCTGAACACATTTCAGAAATTCCTCTCCCTCCTTTCCCTTTACCCTAGCATTATCCCAATCGATATTTGGGTAATTAAAGTCCCCCAATATCACCACTCTATAGCTCTTGCATATTTCTGTGATTTCCCTGCAGATTTGCTCCTCTACCTCCCTCTCACTATTTGGAGGCCTGTAGAATACCCCCAATAGCGTGATCATACCCTTTTTGCTCCTCAACTCGAACCAAATGGATTCTCCCTTGTCCTCTCAAGAACATCCTCCCTTTCCAACACTACAATGTCTTCCTTAATCGGCACTGCCATCCCACCTCCCTTTTTTCCTTCCCTATCTTTTCGGAACACCTTGTACCCTTGAATATTAAGTGCCCAGTCCTCACCGTTTTTAAGCCACGTTTCTGTTATTGCCACATCATATTGCCACACGACTAATTGTGCTTGTAGCTCACCAACCTTATTCACCACACTTTGTGTCTTTATGTACATGCATTCTAAAACCATTTTTGAATTTTTCGTAGTCTTTCTTAGTCTGCTCCTATCTTATATTGTACTACTTCTGCCTCTGGTACTACTTTCTTCTCTAGTACTATCCAACACACTCACTCTTTTATGCACCTTATTCCTCTTTTCTACTCCTATATGCTGGTGCCCATCCCCCTGCCAAGCTAGTTTAAACCCTCCCCAACAGCATTATTAAACCTCCCCGCGAGAATATTAATCCCGACTCTGTTGAGGTGTAAACCGTCCGACTTGTACAGAAACGGTCCCAATGCCTCAGGAATCAGGAATCTGAAACTCTCCCTCCTGCACCATCTCTCCAGCCATGCATTCATCTGTTCTATCCTCCTATTCCTGTACTCACCAGCACATGGCACCGGGAGTAATCCGGAGATTACTACCTTTGAGGTCCTGCTTTTTACTCTCTTTCCAAGCTCCCTATAGTCTGCCTGCAGGACCTCATCCCCCCTGTCTGCCTATGTCGTTGGTACCGATATGGACAACGACCTCTGGCTGTTCACCCTCCCCCCTTAGAGTGTACTGCAGCCGCTCAGTGACATCCTTGACCCTGGCACCAGGGAGGCAACATACCATCCTGGAGTCAAGTCTGCGTCCACAGAAACGCCTATCTGTTCCCCTAACTAATTAATCCCCTATCACTATTGCTCTTCCACTCTTCTTCCTCCCCACCCTTTGCAGCTGGGTCACCCATGGTGCCTTGGCTCTGGCTGCTCTCCCCAGAGGAGCCATCACCCCCACCAGTTTCCAGAACTGTGAACCGGTTAATGAGCGAGATGCACTCTGGGGATTCCTGCTCTACCTGCCTGGTCCTCCTTCTCTGTCTGGTGGTCACCCATTCCCTCTCTGCCTGCACATTCTGAGGCTGCAGGGTGACCACTTCTAGAAACGTGCTTTCCAAGTATTTCTCAGCAGTTGGTGGTCAATCACCACAGCCCTAGGACATCGCTTCAGGTGTTGCTCAGGGCAGTGTCCTAGGACCAACCATCTTCAGCTGTTTGATCAATGAACTTCCCTCCATCATAAGGTCAAAAACGGGGATGTTCGCTGATGACTGCACAGTGTTCACTGCCATTCGCAACTCCTCAGATCTGAGGCCCAGATCCCATGACTGAATAGTAAAAAAAACAAAATGCTCTACTCTGTGTCACAGGACTGAACCCTCTGCCCTGTGTAACTGGACTGAACCCCCCGCCCTGTGTAACTGGACTGAACCCCCCTGCCCTGTGTAACCGGACTGAACCCCCCTGCCCTGTGTAACCGGACTGAACCCCACCGCCCTGTGTAACTGGACTGAACCCCCCCGCCCTGTGTAACTGGACTGAACCCCCCCGCCCTGTGTAACTGGACTGAACCCCCCTGCCCTGTGTAACTGGACTGAACCCCCCCGCCCTGTGTAACTGGACTGAACCCCGGCCTGTGTAACTGGACTGAACCCCACCGCCCTGTGGAACCGGACTGAACCCCACCGCCCTGTGTAACTGGACTGAACCCCACCGCCTTGTGTAACTGGACTGAACCCCCCCGCCCTGTGTAACTGGACTGAACCCCACCGCCCTGTGTAACTGGACTGAACCCCCCGCCCTGTGTAACTGGACTGAACCCCACCGCCCTGTGTAACCGGACTGAACCCCACCGCCCTGTGTAACTTGACCGAACTCCACCGCCCTGTGTAACTGGACTGAACCCCCCGCCCTGTGTAACTGGACTGAACCCCCTGCCCTGTGTAACTGGACTGAACCCCACCGCCCTGTGTAACTGGACCGAACCCCCCGACCTGAGTAACTGGACTGAAGCCCCCGCCCTGTGTAACTGGACTGAACCCCCCGCCCTGTGTAACTGGACCGAACCCCACCGCCCTGTGTAACTGGACTGAACCCCCCGCCCTGTGTAACTGGACTGAACCCCCCGCCCTGTGTAACTGGACTGAACCCCACCGCCCTGTGTAACTGGACTGAACCCCCCGCCCTGTGTAACTGGACTGAATCCCACCGCCCTGTGTAACTGGACTGAACCCCCCGCCCTGTGTAACTGGACTGAACCCCCCGCACTGTGTAACTGGACCGAACCCCACCGCCCTGTGTAACTGGACTGAACCCCCCGCCCTGTGTAACCGGACTGAACCCCACCGACCTGTGTAACTGGACCGAACCCCCCGACCTGAGTAACTGGACTGAACCCCACCGCCCTGTGTAACTGGACTGAACCCCACCGCCCTGTGTAACTGGACTGAACCCCCCGGCCTGTGTAACTGGACTGAACCCCCCGGCCCTGTGTAACCGGACTGAACCCCACCGCCCTGTGTAACTGGACTGAACCCCCCCCCTGTGTAACTGGACTGAACCCCACCGCCCTGTGTAACCGGACTGAACCCCACCGCCCTGTGTAACCGGACTGAACCCCACCGCCCTGTGTAACCGGACTGAACCCCACCGCCCTGTGTAACTGGACTGAACCCCCCCGCCCTGTGTAACTGGACTGAACCCCACCGCCCTGTGTAACTGGACTGAACACTCCGCCCTGTGTAACCGGACTGAACCCCACCGCCCTGTGTAACCGGACTGAACCCCACCGTCCTGTGTAACTGGACTGAACCCCCCGGCCCTGTGTAACCGGACTGAACCCCACCGCCCTGTGTAACCGGACTGAACCCCACCGCCCTGTGTAACTGGACTGAACCCCCCGGCCCTGTGTAACCGGACTGAACCCCACCGCCCTGTGTAACCGGACTGAACCCCACCGTCCTGTGTAACTGGACTGAACCCCCCGGCCCTGTGTAACCGGACTGAACCCCACCGCCCTGTGTAACCGGACTGAACCCCACCGCCCTGTGTAACTGGACTGAACCCCCCCCCCCGCCCTGTGTAACTGGACTGAACCCCCCCCCCCCCCCCGCCCTGTGTAACTGGACTGAACCCCCCGCCCTGTGTAACTGGACTGAACCCCACCGCCCTGTGTAACTGGACTGAACCCCACCGTCCTGTGTAACCGGACTGAACCCCACCGTCCTGTGTAACTGGACTGAACCCCCCGGCCCTGTGTAACCGGACTGAACCCCACCGCCCTGTGTAACCGGACTGAACCCCACCGCCCTGTGTAACTGGACTGAACCCCCCCCCCCGCCCTGTGTAACTGGACTGAACCCCCCGCCCTGTGTAACTGGACTGAACCACCCGGCCTGTGTAACCGGACTGAACCCCCCGGCCTGTGTAACTGGACAGAACCCCACCGCCCTGTGTAACCGGACTGAACCCCCCGCCCTGTGTAACCGGATTGAACCCCCCCGCCCTGTGTAACTGGACTGAACTCCCCTGCCCTGTGTAACTGGACTGAACCCCACCGCCCTGTGTAACCGGACTGAACCCCACCGCCCTGTGTAACTGGACTGAACCCCCCCCGCCCTGTGTAACTGGACTGAACCCCCCGCCCTGTGTAACTGGACTGAACCCCCCGGCCTGTGTAACTGGACTGAACCCCACCGCCCTGTGTAACCGGACTGAACCCCACCGCCCTGTGTAACCGGACTGAACCCCCCGCCCTGTGTAACCGGTTTGAACCCCCCCCGCCCTATGTAACTGGACTGAACCCCCCGCCCTGTGTAACTGGACCGAACCCCACCGCCCTGTGTAACCGGATTGAACCCCCCCGCCCTGTGTAACTGGACTGAACCCCCCCGCCCTGTGTAACTGGACTGAACCCCCCCGCCCTGTGTAACTGGACTGAACCCCACCGCCCTGTGTAACTGGACTGAACCCCACCGCCCTGTGTAACCGAGCTGAACCCCACCGCCCTGTGTAACCGGATTGAACCCCCCCGCCCTGTGTAACTGGACTGAACCCCCCCGCCCTGTGTAACCGGATTGAACCCCCCCGCCCTGTGTAACTGGACTGAACCCCACCGCCCTGTGTAACCGAGCTGAACCCCACCGCCCTGTGTAACCGGACTGATCCCCACCGCCCTGTGTAACCGGACTGAACCCCACCGCCCTGTGTAACTGGACTGAACCCCCCGGCCCTGTGTAACCGGGCTGAACCCCACCGCCCTGTGTAACCGGACTGAACCCCACCGTCCTGTGTAACTGGACTGAACCCCCCGGCCCTGTGTAACCGGACTGAACCCCACCGCCCTGTGTAACTGGACTGAACCCCACCGCCCTGTGTAACTGGACTGAACCCCCCGCCCTGTGTAACTGGACTGAACCCCACCGCCCTGTGTAACCGGACTGAACCCCACCGCCCTGTGTAACTTGACCGAACTCCACCGCCCTGTGTAACTGGACTGAACCCCCCGCCCTGTGTAACTGGACTGAACCCCCTGCCCTGTGTAACTGGACTGAACCCCACCGCCCTGTGTAACTGGACCGAACCCCCCGACCTGAGTAACTGGACTGAAGCCCCCGCCCTGTGTAACTGGACTGAACCCCCCGCCCTGTGTAACTGGACCGAACCCCACCGCCCTGTGTAACTGGACTGAACCCCCCGCCCTGTGTAACTGGACTGAACCCCCCGCCCTGTGTAACTGGACTGAACCCCACCGCCCTGTGTAACTGGACTGAACCCCCCGCCCTGTGTAACTGGACTGAATCCCACCGCCCTGTGTAACTGGACTGAACCCCCCGCCCTGTGTAACTGGACCGAACCCCACCGCCCTGTGTAACTGGACTGAACCCCCCGCCCTGTGTAACCGGACTGAACCCCACCGACCTGTGTAACTGGACCGAACCCCCCGACCTGAGTAACTGGACTGAACCCCACCGCCCTGTGTAACTGGACTGAACCCCCCGCCCTGTGTAACTGGACTGAACCCCACCGCCCTGTGTAACCGGACTGAACCCCACCGCCCTGTGTAACCGGACTGAACCCCACCGCCCTGTGTAACCGGACTGAACCCCACCGCCCTGTGTAACTGGACTGAACCCCCCCCGCCCTGTGTAACTGGACTGAACCCCACCGCCCTGTGTAACTGGACTGAACACTCCGCCCTGTGTAACCGGACTGAACCCCACCGCCCTGTGTAACTGGACTGAACCCCACCGTCCTGTGTAACTGGACTGAACCCCCCGGCCCTGTGTAACCGGACTGAACCCCACCGCCCTGTGTAACCGGACTGAACCCCACCGCCCTGTGTAACTGGACTGAACCCCCCGGCCCTGTGTAACCGGACTGAACCCCACCGCCCTGTGTAACCGGACTGAACCCCACCGCCCTGTGTAACCGGACTGAACCCCACCGTCCTGTGTAACTGGACTGAACCCCCCGGCCCTGTGTAACCGGACTGAACCCCACCGCCCTGTGTAACCGGACTGAACCCCACCGTCCTGTGTAACTGGACTGAACCCCCCGGCCCTGTGTAACCGGACTGAACCCCACCGCCCTGTGTAACCGGACTGAACCCCACCGCCCTGTGTAACTGGACTGAACCCCCCCCCCCCCCCCGCCCTGTGTAACTGGACTGAACCCCCCCCCCCCGCCCTGTGTAACTGGACTGAACCCCCCGCCCTGTGTAACTGGACTGAACCCCACCGCCCTGTGTAACTGGACTGAACCCCACCGTCCTGTGTAACCGGACTGAACCCCACCGTCCTGTGTAACTGGACTGAACCCCCCGGCCCTGTGTAACCGGACTGAACCCCACCGCCCTGTGTAACCGGACTGAACCCCACCGCCCTGTGTAACTGGACTGAACCCCCCCCCCCCCCGCCCTGTGTAACTGGACTGAACCCCCCGCCCTGTGTAACTGGACTGAACCACCCGGCCTGTGTAACCGGACTGAACCCCCCGGCCTGTGTAACTGGACAGAACCCCCCCGCCCTGTGTAACCGGACTGAACCCCCCGCCCTGTGTAACCGGATTGAACCCCCCCGCCCTGTGTAACTGGACTGAACTCCCCTGCCCTGTGTAACTGGACTGAACCCCACCGCCCTGTGTAACCGGACTGAACCCCACCGCCCTGTGTAACTGGACTGAACCCCCCCCGCCGCCCTGTGTAACTGGACTGAACCCCCCCCGCCCTGTGTAACTGGACTGAACCCCCCGCCCTGTGTAACTGGACTGAACCCCCCGGCCTGTGTAACTGGACTGAACCCCACCGCCCTGTGTAACCGGACTGAACCCCACCGCCCTGTGTAACCGGACTGAACCCCCCGCCCTGTGTAACCGGATTGAACCCCCCCCGCCCTATGTAACTGGACTGAACCCCCCGCCCTGTGTAACTGGACCGAACCCCACCGCCCTGTGTAACCGGATTGAACCCCCCCGCCCTGTGTAACTGGACTGAACCCCCCCGCCCTGTGTAACTGGACTGAACCCCACCGCCCTGTGTAACCGGATTGAACCCCCCCGCCCTGTGTAACTGGACTGAACCCCCCCGCCCTGTGTAACTGGACTGAACCCCACCGCCCTGTGTAACTGGACTGAACCCCACCGCCCTGTGTAACCGAGCTGAACCCCACCGCCCTGTGTAACCGGATTGAACCCCCCCGCCCTGTGTAACTGGACTGAACCCCCCCGCCCTGTGTAACCGGATTGAACCCCCCCGCCCTGTGTAACTGGACTGAACCCCACCGCCCTGTGTAACTGGACTGAACCCCACCGCCCTGTGTAACCGAGCTGAACCCCACCGCCCTGTGTAACCGGACTGATCCCCACCGCCCTGTGTAACCGGACTGAACCCCACCGCCCTGTGTAACCGGACTGAACCCCCCGGCCCTGTGTAACCGGGCTGAACCCCACCGCCCTGTGTAACCGGACTGAACCCCCCCGCCCTGTGTAACTGGACTGAACCCCCCGCCCTGTGTAACCGGACTGAACCCCACCGCCCTGTGTAACCGGACTGAACCCCCCGCCCTGTGTAACCGGACTGAACCCCCCGCCCTGTGTAACCGGACTGAACCCCACCGCCCTGTGTAACTGGACTGAACCCCCCGGCCCTGTGTAACCGGACTGAACCCCACCGCCCTGTGTAACCGGACTGAACCCCACCGCCCTGTGTAACTGGACTGAAGCCCCCCCCGCCCCGTGTAACTGGACTGAACCCCACCGCCCCGTGTAACTGGACTGAACCCCCCGCCCTGTGTAACTGGACCGAACCCCACCGCCCTGTGTAACTGGACTGAACCCCCCGGCCCTGTGTAACCGGGCTGAACCCCACCGCCCTGTGTAACCGGACTGAACCCCACCGCCCTGTGTAACTGGACTGAACCCCCCCGCCCTGTGTAACTGGACTGAACCCCCCGCCCTGTGTAACTGGACTGAACCCCCCGCCCTGTGTAACTGGACTGAACCCCCCCGCCCTGTGTAACTGGACTGAACCCCCCGCCCTGTGTAACCGGACTGAACCCCACCGCCCTGTGTAACCGGACTGAACCCCCCGCCCTGTGTAACCGGACTGAACCCCACCGCCCTGTGTAACTGGACTGAACCCCCCGGCCCTGTGTAACCGGACTGAACCCCACCGCCCTGTGTAACCGGACTGAACCCCACCGCCCTGTGTAACTGGACTGAAGCCCCCCCCGCCCTGTGTAACTGGACTGAACCCCACCGCCCCGTGTAACTGGACTGAACCCCCCGCCCTGTGTAACTGGACCGAACCCCACCGCCCTGTGTAACTGGACTGAACCCCACCGCCCTGTGTAACTGGACTGAACCCCCCGCCCTGTGTAACCGGACTGAACCCCCCGGCCTGTGTAACTGGACTGAACCCCACCGCCCTGTGTAACTGGACCGAACCCCCCGCCCTGTGTAACCGGACTGATCCCCACCGCCCTGTGTAACCGGACTGAACCCCACCGCCCTGTGTAACCGGACTGAACCCCACCGCCCTGTGTAACTGGACTGAACCCCACCGCCCTGTGTAACTGGACTGAACCCCCCGCCCTGTGTAACTGGACTGAACCCCCCGCCCTGTGTAACTGGACCGAACCCCACCGCCCTGTGTAACCGGACTGAACCCCACCGTCCTGTGTAACCGGATTGAACCCCCCCGCCCTGTGTAACTGGACTGAACCCCCCGCCCTGTGTAACTGGACTGAACCCCACCGCCCTGTGTAACTGGACAGAATCCCCCGCTCTGTGCAACTGGACTATACCACCCCACCGCCCGGTCTAACGGGACCGAACCCCACCGCCCGGTGTAACGGGACTGAACCTTCCCCTCTGTGTAACTGGGCTGAACCTGGAACTGGACTGAATTGCAGGCTAAATGTACTGCAGTGGGTCAAAATTATGGTTGAGGTGGGTCTCTGCATAAGTGCTTTTCTGCTGTTTTCGAAAACACATCTTTCAAATGCTAAAAACCACTTGCATTCCAAGGGAATTTAGTTGCTGCAGGAAGTTAGGAGCATTAAACCTGAGTCTATCAACTTTTATCATTTCTTTTACTTCCTTGCCTCCCCGAACTATAATTGTGAGACTCTGGCCAACAAATGTCTGTATTTTCCCTGGTGTGTGCTGAATGAACTACAGGTTGAGCGTCCCAAATCCGGAGTTCCGGACTCCGGGACGATTGGTGGCAGGGGTCCGGAATCCGTAAAATGTTCCGGAATCCGGGCACCCTGAGGGAGGCTTACCAAAAACCGGAAATAGCGCAACCTGGGCCCAGGCATTTCCGGACTCGGCACGTGTTTCTGATGTCCGAAGTCCGGAAATATCGCAACCTGGGCTCGGGCGTTTCCGGACTTCGGACATCAGAAACACGTTCCGAAGTCCGGAAAAACCCGAAAACCGGCTCGGCCTCGGTCCCGAGGTTGCCGGATTCGGGACGCTCAACCTGTATAACATTAGGGGAGGGGAAAGATCAGCAAGGATTTTTACTCTTAGTCACTATGTAGTGATTCCTGCTGCAAGTGTACAGATGCGAATGGATCAAGTTTAGCTCTGATATCCTCTTTTGTCTAATGACCTGTTGCCACTCACTGTCGAGCTTCACAAATGAATAATAAGCACTTGAGTGAGGTGTTGAAGGGTGTCGAGCACCTGTTTGACTTCACCATGCAAGAGTCAGTGCCTTCGGGAGAGGAGGGGGAGAAACATAGGGGCTGTGTTTTGCCATTGCTGAGTCTGTGGAAGAATGGATCTCCCAGCACTGCAGAGCTTAGATTGCCGAGAGATAACACTCTGACACCGATGGTGACAGGAGCACTGGAGCTCTGCAACTAAAGGCAGAAGTCTGAATTACTAACTTGTTGGCAATGGATTCAACTAACGCCTTGCTGCAAGACCACACTCTGGAACGCTGACGTGCTCACTGCAGAGTGATGGGATGTTTGGGCCTGGCGTACGATTTCTTACAATAAGCTTCTGATTTCAGCCATGTCACCATGGAGAGTTGCCAAAAGGAGTCCAGGCACCTTTCCATCGGAAGAGCAAAATCTGTGAGGCTGATAGTTCTATTTTAATAGAGTTCTTTTACTTGCTGTATAGAGTTTGTATAAACCTGGATAGCAAAAAAAGAGGCAGCAGCACCAAATCCCAGCTTGGTCAACATCCTGCAGCCAGGAAAGCCATTAATGGAGGCTCAGGAGTAAATAGAAGAATAGGTCCAAGGGGCATGGGCCACAAGTTGCCCTGGACTATACTGTGAATAATACTGAAGTAAGAAATTGTGCCGGGGTGGAGAAGGTGGCATTTTCCTGATCCATGCCTGTGTGGTTCACTTGGTGGTTTGGCAACCATTTTGTTTCTCATAGGACTTTCTCACTCTCTGTCTCTCACTCTCTCCTTTTTGCTCATTACATAGGATATACGGCACAAAAACAGGCCATTTGGCCCAATCAGTCCCTGCCGGCGTTTATGCTCCACTCGAACCTCCTCCTGTCTTTCCTCATCTAAATCTATCAGCATAACCTTCTATTCCCTTTTCCCTCATATGCTTGTCCAACCTCCCTTTAAATGCATCTATACTATTCGCTTCAACCACTCCCTGTAGTAGCGAGTTCCACATTCTCACCACTCTTTGGGTAAAGAAGTTTCTTCTGAATTCCCTATTGGATTTCTTGGTGACTATCTTATATTGATGGCCTCTAGTTATGCTCTTCCCCACAAGTGAAAACATTCTCTCTCTATCCACTCTATCAAAACCTTTCATAATTTTAAAGACCTCTATTGGGTCACCCCTCAGCCATTTTTCAAGAGAAAAGAGACCCAGTCTGTTCATCCTTTCCTGATCGGTATACCCTCGCATTTCTGGTATTATCCTTGTAAATCTTCTCTGCACACTCTCCAGTGCCTCTATATCCTTTTTATAATATGGCGAACAGAACTGTACGCAGTACACCAAGTGTAGTCTAACCAAGGTTCGATACAGGTTTAGCATAACTTCCCTACTTTTCAGTTCTATCCCTCTAGGAATAAACCCTCGTGCTTGGTTTGCTTTTTCATGGCCTTGCTAACCTGTGGCGCAACTTTTAGTGAGTTGTGTATTTGTACTTCGAGATCCCTTTGTTCCTCTGCCATACCTAGACTCCCACCCTCCAAGTGATAAGCGATCTCCCTATTTTTCCTACCAAAATGTAATACCTCACATTTATCTATCTGTGTTGAACTTCATTTGCCAATTATTTGCCCATTCTGCAAGTTTATTAATGTCCTCCTGTAATTTGTTGCAGTCCTCCTCAGTATTGACTATCCCCCCCCCAATTTGGTATCATCCACAAATTTATAAATTGTGTTTTTGATTCCTAAGTCTAAATCGTTAATGTAAATTGTGAACAGCAGTGGTCCCAGCACTGATCCTTGTGGAACACCAACTCCCCACTGTAAGGATGACGATGTCATCGACTTTAAGAGTTTTCAGCTGCCTCCTTTTTAAAGGGGCACCAACATTTAACTGTAAATTAAACCAAATTTAAAAGAAACTTATCAAATTAAATTAAAATTTGGTTCCAGGTGTCGATGATGCACTCCAGTCCCTCCGGTGCCTACATTTCCCATTCTCTTTCCCACTCTCTCTCTCCTGTTCCCATCATGCAGGTGTTCACAGCCCTGGCTTTGGTGGGAATGCTGATCCAACCCCTGAATAACTTCCCCTGGGTCCTGAATGGGATACTACAAGCAAAGGTCTCCTTGGACCGGATCCAGCGCTTCCTGAAGCTCTCCGACCAGGATCTCAGCACCTACTATATGTCAGGTAAGTCAGTAAGGTAAATCATGCTTCAATCTGTCAACACACAAGATCACAAGATAATTACAGATGAGGAAGGCCATCTTAATTTAATATCCAGAATTACTAAGTTCCCCATTGCAGCACCTAGTTAGTTATAAAATGATTTCAAAATTTTTGCCTTCCTAGCTATATTTGAAAGGCCATTTCCTGTGTGATCACTGTCACAAAGAACTTTTAGATATCAGTGTTAAATTTATCTTTTACCAGTTTAAATCTGTGTCCCCTTGACCTACTCTAATTTTCCAGATTTACCTTTTCCCCTCAGTTTACTGTCATATACCCTTAAGATCATTCAGATGCATCCTTTTCAGGCTCAAAAGCCCAAGTCACTCCAGTCTTTCCTCATAATTCAGAGCTCTGACATGAGGGATAATGGCCCCTCTCTGCTGTGCTTCCAGTACTTGAATGTCTCCCTTGGTGACCAGAATTGGACACAGTGCTGAAGATGCAGTCTGACCAGAGCACTGTGCAGTTTGATCACAACTTCCCCTGACTTGTGTTCAGCTGTTTTGGCTGTGTGTAGTTCAACATTCTATTGGCTTTGTTGTTTGCTGCCCTGCATTGGTTGGATATGTTGAACGTTGAATCTA
The DNA here is from genome assembly GCA_030390025.1 of Squalus acanthias. NCBI lineage: Eukaryota > Metazoa > Chordata > Chondrichthyes > Squaliformes > Squalidae > Squalus > Squalus acanthias. The sequence continues at coordinate 140,662,668 of CM059433.1, read as the reverse complement.
CTAAGATTCCAGGTTTCTTTCAACGTCTCCCTTAGCTATTTTAACATCTTTCGTGGAATTTGTGTGTTGCCTATTTTTCTTGCTATGCTGCAATTTACATTTGTCTATCTGAACCGACTGAGATTGGGAGGAAGGATCTGGACCATCTGGGATGGGGAAGATGGGCTGTCTAAGTCAGAATCCTCTCTGAGTCAGGGAAGGAAGGAACAAAATTAAAGCCTTTAATTATAAATCTCTTGTAATCATAAACGCTGACTGGGTGAATCAGAGAGAAAGTGAGCGAGATAGTGGCAGAGTGATCCAGGATTATTCTCCTGAAGATTAGGTGTACTACCACACTTCTGTCTCTTGGTCCCACTGTTGACGGGAGCTGCTACCTTCAAGTGACATTTGGAATAGTTTTACGATACTTAGAACCTGAATCATTGATGAATGTCCTTGGTAAGGAGTTTGAAATTTAGTTTTCCATTGAGAAAACATTGAAGGGCTCGGTCATAGAGCAGGCCTCTCACTCAGTGTAAGTTTGTGTCTTGTACAGGCGAACCTGACAATCCGGACTCCGCAGTTGAGCTGCATGATGCTTCCTTCTCTTGGATACCTAGTGAAACTTCTAGTGACCCCAGTAATGATGAAAATGATACCAGGCATGAAGGCAGCCTGGAGCTCTTGAACCTGAATCTGATGATTAAGCAGGTAAGCTCACTGCTAAAATTAGAAGTTATATTTTTCATATACTTGGAAGGAAAGGGTTAATCATACTGTCCTGAAGTCTACTAATGTTACATGATTGATTTCTCTTTATATTGTAGTAATGTTCACCTTTAACCTTTGCCTGTTAAGCAAGGAAGTTTAAGTCAATCTAAAGTACCACTGGGCTATTGGCCGGGGACTGGCCCTGCAGCAGTGGTCACTTTCAGGGTTTAATTAAAGACTGCGATTGAATCATTTGATTACAGTGTGGGAAAACAGTTAGTTGCAAAGGAAAACCTCTGGGCATACATCATCCTTTTTAATTGGTTTGAATGATACAGAAACAAAAAGCAGACTAATAATTAAAGGTTTCACTTGGTAGAATGGCAATTATATGGAACAAGAATGAAACTAAGGTAACAAAGTCAGGCAGTTAAACTTGTTAGCTCAACAGAAAAAAGAGCTAGTTAAGCAAGGAAAGCTAAAGTTATTGGTAAGGAATAAGGCAATTTAATTCTCCTTTTGTGGTGTTGTATTTTAACACTTATATAATTATGTAATGCAAAACTGTGTGGATTGTCACGTAGAGGGAGTAAGAGAAATGTTTAAAAACTGGCTGTTTGTAATGAGTATTTGGATTGGTAAAGAACTAACACGTTTGAATTCCTCAACTAAACCAACAGGTTCAGTTGTAAGTACCGAAGTGTAGGGTTGAGTACTATTGCACGTACTGTACAATTATTAAATCTGTGACACCTGATTTTCAATGTATTAGAACCTTATTGATTTGAGGATTACATTTATAAATAACAGCCCATCTTCTAACATTCTGGTGGGTCTCCCTTGGCATTGCTCACCATGAGTCCGAGCGTACGCTGTTTAATAAGAAAAGGGGTATTGTCATAAATGGGAAAGTGTGTCAGAGGAAATGATGTAGGAAGTAAGTGTGACACTTTCACTGTTGCAGGAAGTGTATACAAGATACAAGACTTTTAAATATATTACTAGTAGATTCCCATGGCATCGCTGACAGAGAGACAGAGGATTTGCTGTTTTATAACCATAGGTGTGTTTATGTCATTTAAGAATAATAAACCACTGATTTACAGTCACTGAATAAGTCAAGTTCCATTTTGGGGATTTTTAACTGATGCTTTGTGGATTGAATTCCATGCTCTTTCCATTATTCTGTGAAAACTGTTTGGCGTTTTTATTTTGTATTCTTTACCTATGTATTTAATTTTTCTCCCTTATCATTTTTAAAGCTGAAAGTACATAGCAAAATGATATGCAAGATGCCCAGCTGAAGCTATAAATTTGGTATTTAGCAGTACTGTTGAGGTGGAATGGGGTTTAGCTGCACTTGGTGGGGACAGTTCTGTACTTCGCTGGCATTGAGGGGCTTTAGCAGTACTGCGTTGAGGCTACTGGAGTTTAATATAGACTGGGGAAACAACAGTGAAAAGGGCAAGGAGCGTGAAGAATTCATAAATGTGTACAGGAGAACTTTCTAGCCCAACGAGAAAGGAAGCAGTAATGGATCTAGTTCTGGGGAATGAAGTAAGGCAATTGGGGTGTGTTAAAAGAACATAAATAGGAGCAGGAGTAGGCCATTCTGCCTCTCGAGCCTGCTCCACCATCCAATAAGATCATGGCTGATCTTCTACCTCAACTCCACTTTCCTGCACTATTGACATATCCCTTGATAGCCTTAATATCCAAAAATCTATCGATCTCTGACTTGAATATATTCAACGACTGAGCCTCCACAGCCCTCTGGGGTAGAGAATTCCAAAGATTCACAACCCTCTGAGTGAAGAAATTTCTCCTCATCTCAGTCCTAAATGGCCGACCCCTTATTCTGAGACTGTGACCCCTGGTTCTAGACTCCCCAGCCAGGGGAAACATCCTCCCTGCATCTACCCTGTCAAGCCCTGTAAGAATTTTGTATGTTTCAATGAGATCACCTCTCATTCTTCTAAACTCTAGAGTCCACTCAATCTCTCCTCATAGAACCATTCCCCCCCCATCCCAGGATTCAGTCTGGTGAACCTTCGTTGCACTCCCTCTATAGCAAGTACATCCTTCCTTACGTAAGGAGACCAAAACTGTACACAATACGGCAGGTGTGGTCTCACCAGGGCCCTATATAATTGCAGCAAGACCTCTTTACTCATATACTCAAATCCTCTTGCAACATAAGGTCAGAAAGGGAGATGTTCGCTGATGACTGCACAGTGTTCAGTGCCATTCACAACTACTCAGATAATGAAGCAGTCCATGCCCACATGCAACAAGACCTGGACGACGTTCAGGCTTGGGCTGATAAGTGGCAGGTAACATTCGCCCCACAGAAGTGCCAGACAATGACTATCTTCAACAAGCGAGAGTCTAACCACCGCCCCTTGACATTCAATGGCATTACCATCGCCGAATTCCCCACCATCAACATCCTGGAGATCACCATTGACCAGAAACTTAACTGGACCAGCCATATAAATACTGTGGCAACAAGAGCAGGTCAGAGGCTAGGTATTCTGCGGTGAAAGTCTCACCTCCTGACTCCCCAAAGCCTTTCCACCATCTACATGGCACAAGTAAGGAGTGTGATGGAATACTCTCCACTTGCCTGGGTGAGTGCAGCCCCAACAACACTCAAGAAGCTCGACACCATCCAGGACAAAGCAGCCCGCTTGATTGGCACCCCATCCACCACCTTAAACATTCACTCCCTCCAACACCGGCGTACCGTGGCTGCAGTGTGTACCATCTACAAGATGCACTGCAGCAACTTGCCAAGGCTTCTTCCGCAGCACCTCCCAAACCCGTGACCTCTACCACCTAGATGGACAAGGGCTGCAGGTGCATGGGAATACCACCACCTCCAAGTTCCCCTCCAGTCACACACCATCCTGACTTAGAAGTATATCGCCGATCCCTCATCGTCGCTGGGTCAAAATCCTGGAACTCGCTACCTAACAGCACTGTGGGAGTACCTTCACCACATGGACTGCAGCGGTTCAAGAAGGCGGCTCACCACCACCTTCTCAAGGGCAATTGGGGATGGGCAATAAATGCTGGCCTTGCCAGCGACGCCCACATCCCATAAACAAATTTAAAAAAATAATAAAGGCCAACATACCATTTGCTTTCTTAATTGCTTGCTGTACCTGCATGTTAACTTTCAGTGATTTGTATACAAGGACACCCAGGTCCCTCTGAACACCAACATTTCCCAATCTCTCACCATTTAAAAAAATATTCTGCTTTTCTATGTTTCCTACCAAAGTGGATAACTTCACATTTCTCCACATTATATTCCATTTGCCATGTTCTTGCCCACTCACTTGGCCTGTCTATATCCCCTTGAAGCTTCTTTGCATCCTCCTCACAACTTACATTCCCACCTAGCTTTGTATCATCAGCAAACTTGGATATATTACATTTGGTCCCCTCATCCAAATCATTGATATAGATTGTGAATAGCTGAGGCCCAAGCACTGATCCTTGCAGTACCCTACTAGTTACAGCCTGCCAACCCGAAAATGACCTGTTTATACCTACTCTCTGTTTTCTGTCCGTTAACCAATTCGCAATCCATGCTAGTATATTACTCCCAATCCCGTGTTTCAGTGGGGGAACATCTGAGCAATAGTGATCATTATAGAATTAAGTTTAAAGCAGTTACGGAAAGGAAGAAAAATCAAAGGTGAAAATACCCAACTGGAAGAGAGCTGATTTGAGAAGGGATCTCGCACAGGTGGACTGGAAACAAAGATTGGGCAAGAAAACAGTAAATGAGCAATGTCTGGCCTTCAAAACGGAGATAGTTCGGGTACAAGGCAAGCATATTCCCACAAGGAGGACAGATGGGGCATCTAAAGCTAGAGCTCCCTGGGTGACAAAGGAAATAGAGATTAAAATAATACAGAAAAAGGAATTATGACAAATGTCAGATATAGAATACAGTAGAAAACCAGGCAGAATACAGAGAGTGCAGGGGGAAATTGAAAAAAGATACAAGAAGGGCAAAGAGAGAATATGAGAAAAGATTAGCGGGTAACATAAAAGAGAACCCAGAAATCTTTTTATAAACATATAAAAAGTAAAAGGATAGTTGAAGGAATGGTTGGGCTGGTTAGGGACAAAAAAGGAAATCTTGTGGAGGCAGAGGGCATAACTGAGGTACTGAATGTGTACTTTGCATCTGTTTTCACAAAAGAAGAGGATGACGTTAATGTCGCAGTAGAGGAGGAGGAATAGAGATATTGGATAGGATAAAAATAGATAGAAAGGAGGTGCTAAATAGGTTGGCATCACTCAGTCCAGATGGGATGCATCCTAGGTTGCTGAGGGAAGCAAGGGTGGAGATAGCAGAAATAATTGGTGAAAGTAGAGGGCAAATTCGATTCTTTTTTCATACAGAAGGTTATCATGATTTGGATTGGCACAGGCATGACTGGCTGAATGGCCTCCTGTGCTGTAAGATTTTATGATTCTTTCTAAAACAAGTTATTTATGTGACTGGCGGTGTTCTGTGACAGGCTAGGTGTGACACCTCTGACATTAAAACTCCTATTGCACTTCCACCTACAGGGATCACAGGTAATTGCAAAAAGTGTAGACACAATATTTCCCACAAGAGCTGGTTTACATAGGAGTTTTCAACAGAGAGATACCAAATTTTATATATATCAGTGGATAGATTTTAAGTATTTTCAATTTATTTCCTACCATCCAGCTGTTGAGCAGTATTGATGGAGGTCCTTCTACTTTCCTCTTCTCTCCTTGGGTGCTGACATCCTTTGGTACCTCTTGCAATTGGCCGTTTTTCATTCATAGACGGGCTGTTCCACTGTAGAGAACACCACACTTGCCAGTAGGAAAACCTTACTGATATTTTCCAACTTTCCTTTGCTTATTGTAGTGTCCTGTTGCCATCTCCGCATAGAGCAGGAACTGATGCTTTGATTTTTTTGGTCTGTATGATTCTGACACTAACTTTTCCAACTGGGCCTTCCGCCCAGCTCTTTCTCTTTTGACCTGAGATGATGTTAAATGGATTCAGTCATCACACTGACAGATTCTGCTTCAATCTATCTGCAGGGGGAGCTGATAGGAGTTGTTGGAAAGGTCGGCTCTGGCAAGAGCTCCATGTTAGCAGCAATAATGGGGGAGCTTAACAGGTAATTTAGAAATACGTAGAAATTACAACAGGCCATTCGGCCCAACCGTGTTGGCTTTTACCATCACACAAGCGCATTTACCCAGCCTGTTCCCGTATTCCTTCAACCCCTTTTTCTCCATCTTTCTTTCCAATCTAACCTTGAGTGTTGACATAGTTTCTGCCTCAATCACTAACTCCAGAAGTGAATTCCACAGCCTGATCCCTCTGTCAATTTCTCCTGCCCTCTGTTCTAAATCTCTTGCATCTCTGACCCCTTGTTCTTGACCCCTCATCTTTTTAGATAAGAGTTTGCGTTAGCAAGTTATTGAACAGCGTGTTCCCGCTAATCTCAGCTGAGAAGAAGAGATGTGGGTTGGTCAGGGAAGGTTCCTTCTTTTGACCTTGGTTCAGTTCCTGATCTTGGTCATATTACTGTGGAGAATAATGAGCGGCACTACAGCACCTTCTCAGATGGGAGAAGGAGAGTTACTGCCCTACCACCATCCGCCCCACACTGCTTGTCCACACTAACTGAGAGTTGTGCTGATGGAGAGCTGATAGGTCGATGCCTGCCCTATCTCTTGGCAGTAGTTGGTGCATGGCTTGGGGTGCCTCGGGGGTGAGTTACTGAGGGAGGTCACAAGAATTTATTTTCATAGAAAGTTACAGCACGGAAGGAGGCCATTTCGGCCCATTGTGTCCGCGCCGGCCAACAAAGAGCTATCCAGCCTAATTCCACTTCCCAGCCCTTGGGATGCTCTAACCTGCAGGGCGACAGACCAAGTGCACATCCAAGTACTTTTTAAATGTGGTTAGGGTTGCTGCCTCTACCACCCTTTCAGGCAGTGAGTTCCAGACCCCCACAGCCCTCTGGGTGAAGAAATTTCACCTCAAATCCCCTCTAAACCTTCCTCCAATTACTTTAAATCTGTGCCCCCTGGTTTTTGACCCCTCTGCTAAGGGAAATAGGTCCTTTCTATCCACTTTATCTATGTCACTCATAATTTTATACACCTCAATAAGGCCTCCCCTCCGCCTCCTCTGTTCCAAGGAAAACAGACCCAGCCTATCCAGTCTTTCCTCATAGCTAAGCTTTTAATGTAGGCAGCTCAGAGAGGGTCTAGGGATGCTTGTGGAGGTAAACGACAGCAGTGTGGAGGTAAACGACAGCAGTGTGGAGTCCCACTGGAGAAGGTGGGGAGGTTAAGATACAGGAAATTCAGTCACTGAAGAGTTAGTGATATAGTTGTAATTGCTAATGATGCCCTGTAACATTTTAATCTGAGGACTTGTGCATTTAGGATCAATATATCCAACCAGCTGCACAGAACCAGAGGTCCTGGGAACTGTAGGACTCTTTGTGGCTCAAAACTACAGCATCTATGTTAGGATAACATGTTGTAAGAGATTTTTGGAGCAGTAGAATGGATTTATGTTTTCCTGGTGAATATGTGGTTAAGATGATTCCTTTACAAATAAACGGCTTCCTCATCAGGCACCATGGAGGGACTACATGTTGGGGTGGAGGGGAGGGTATGGAGCCCTGGGCCTATTTGAATGTAGCCTCCCAGCGGCAGAGCTTACAGAGGCACCTGGCGTGGGCCGGGAGCATTTATGCACGCCTATCGGCTTAAGTGGGCAATGGCATAGAAAAGGAGAAAAACCGTACGTTGTATATTGAGCATTCTTTGCAAAAGGTTTCACATTAAGGACTCATCCCTAGAGTGGAATTAACACAGTTGGTGTTGTGGACTTTCTCAAACAGGCTAAACCATTACAAAAATGTTTATTTTCTTAATCACTTTTCTCCCCCTCCCTTCCCTCCATAAGGTGCTGATTTTTACTGGGGTACAGTTTCATGGGTACCGGGCACTCTCTGGCATCTCACCGCAGGATCCATTCTTTAAATGTGAGCCTAGACAGGCAATGTTGTCAGGTTATTCAACCGTAAGGTGCGTCACAACCAAGCCCAATCCTGCCCGCCCTTAATATCCAAACATGGAGGTAGCAATTGGTGTGTGAAAAAAACCTCCCTCTTCCCAGATTGGCAGCTGAAGCCAATTGTTTTCCCCCACTGCTGCCCTGGCTAATAATTCAATCTCGGATCTTCCTTTCTGTAAGGCTGATTTTGACTGAATCTTTGAGGGAAATTTTTATTGTTGGATGTTTCCAGTTCAAACTGTAAGTTTTCTGTCACGTTCCAGGGGATTTTTTGGAGCAGTAGAATGGATTTATGTTTCAGTAGTGAATGCATTTGTTTTTCTCTTATCTTGCTCCCTATAGGCTTGACGGAGAAGTGTATGTCTCAACGCAAGAGGAAGGCTTTGGCCTGGCAACTCAAGAGCCCTGGATTCAGTTTACTACTGTCCGGGAGAACATACTTTTTGGAAATGAATTTGATGCTAAGCGCTACCAAGAGGTGATCGAGGCATGCGCACTCTCAGAGGATCTTAATGTACGGAATCCATAATTTATATATGCAATGTACAATGCAAAGAATGATTTAAAATTTAATGATCCAGGCTTGTCACTGATGGAATTAGGGTGATTTTATTGCTATTTACTGAAACGCTCCCTGCCTAAATCTGCATTAAAAAATATCACAGAGGGCTACAATGTGAATGCCAGCACCCAGTGGAAAATAAAAACAGAAAATGCTGGAAATACTCAGCAAGTCAAGCAGCATCTGTGGAGAGAGAAAGAGAGTTAATGTTTCAGGTCGATGACCTTTAGTCAGAACTGGAAAAAGTTAGAGATGTAACAGATTTTCAGCAAATACAGAGGCAGGGAAAGGTGGGAGGGGGAGGAAAGAATAAAAGGGAAGGCCTGTGATAGGGTGGAAGGCAGGAGTGATTAAATGACAAAAGGTATGGTTGTACAAAGCAAAAGGAGATGGTAATGGGACAAGTAAAGAAACCAAAGATGGGTCTAGAACCACTGGAAAATCCTCGTTATCAGGAACAAGCATGGATCCCCCTGCCCCCCCCAAAAAAATGTAACTGCAACTAATCATTCCCTTCCTGTATCAGTGTCCATTGGAATTCAATCAAGATGTACATAATGTAAGCCTCGTTATGGAATCCTTCATCTGACTTGCTGAATTGAAAAACGACCCAGCTTTGAAGAGTTTTTCTGTTTCATACCACTTTATTAACATTGAAAAGCGACCTTTTCGAAGTGTATAATATTATAAACGGCATCGAAAGAGTAAATCCAGAAACACTCCTTTCTCATCTGTATCAATCTTGAAATCATACGAGATCACATAAAGACATAGAAAAAGAATGGTGAGGAAACACTATCCGGTCCATCAGTGCTTACTGTATCCATTAAACAGTGTAATCTTGTGCATCATTCTCCTTAATCACTAGTAATACTAACTCCTGCAATAGCCAAAAAATCAGATAAACTCTGGGAAATTCATCCCTGTCTCCCTAAGATTGCTTTTGGATGCTTGTAAGTGGGTACTGGGCAAACAGGTAATGTTTCATAATATTGCACTTCAAACAGATAATGTTTACTGATATTATACTTCAAAAACCGTAAAGTTACAACCTTGCCAGGTTTCTTGACATTCACAACAGATAAACCATCAGCTAATTCAGTATACTGAAAATTCTGCTGCTTAGCAATTTAAAGCAAACTGGTACAAGCACAAATCCACACAATTGTAAGAGGGTTCAAGAGGGAATTACATGGATTTCTGGAGAAAAGTGATTAAGGGCTAGGTGGACTGAGATCGGTCAGAAAAAGGTCTGGCTTCCTGGGCATAATGGTCTATTCCTGTTCCTAAACATTCCATTATGCTTGCATTAAATTTAATCCTCAAATGCTGGCTGTGTTTAAAGACATGAATTACAATGATCCAGAAACTTCAATTCTGACTTTTATTTGGGTGCAGGTTCTGCCGTATGGTGACCAGACGGACGTTGGCGAGAGTGGAGTGACCCTCAGTGGTGGACAGAAAGCACGCATTGCCTTGGCCAGAGCTGTTTACATGGTAACTTTGGTTATTCCATAGATTTCAAGGATTCATAGCCAAAGGGAAGATCTGGGATTGTATACAGAGGTTGCTGATGGGCTGGGATATCTAGGTATTGCACATATGAAACCATGAGGAGGAGGGAGGACCTCGCTTGCAGACCTGTGAAGGGCTGGGAGAGAGGGGAGGCCTGCCCACGCAGATTGGTCTGGGGAGGGAAAGAGTGGAGGACTTCTCAGCCCCTCATGGGTCTATGTGATGAAGAATGCACACACATACCATAGGAACAGGAGTAGGCCATTCACCCCTTCAAGCCTGTGGCATCATTCAATGAGATCCTGACTGATCTGTATCGTTTATCCGTCTTTGCTCCATATCTCTTAATACCTTTACCGAACAAAAATTTATCTCTCAGTTTTGAATTTTTCAGTTGACCTAGACTATTCAGCTTTTTGAGGGAGAATGTACCAGATTTCCACTACCCTTTGTGTGAAGAAGTGCTTCCTGACATCACCCTGAACGGCCTAGCTCTCATTTTAAGGTTATGCCCCCTTGTTCTGGATTTCCCCACCAGAGGAAATAGTTTTTCTCTATCTACCCGATCAAATCCTTTAATCGTCTTAACTACCTCAATTAGATCACCTCTTAATCTTCTATACTGAAGGGAATACAAGCTTGGTCTATGCAACCTGTCCTCATAATTTAACCCTTTTATCTTTCTGGTGAATCTGTGCTGTACTCCCTCCAAGGCCAATATATCCTTCCTGAGGTGCCCAGAACTGAATGTAGTACTCTAAGTGGGGTCTAACCAGAGCTTTATACAATTTAGTATAACTTCCACCCCTTTGTATTCCAGCCCCCTTGAGATGAAGATGATTACCCTTTTTAATTATATTTTGTACCTGTACACTAGATTTTGGTGATTTCAAAAATGGACCCCTAAATCTCGCTACTCCTTCACAGTTGCTAACTTCACCATTTAGAAAATACTCTGATCTATCTTTCTTGGATCGAAAGCGGATGACCTTGTACTTTGCCACGCTGAACTCCATCTGCTACGGTTTTGTCCACTCACTTAATCTGTCCATGTCCCTTTGCAATTTTCTGCTCCCATCTACACTACTTACTGTGCCACCTAACTTAGTGTCTTCAACAAACTTGGATATACAATGCTCTATTCCTTCATCTAAGAGATTGATAACCTGTGAGTGATGCGAGGGGGTCTGTCCACACAGACCTGAGAATGGATGAGAGGTTGCAGACCACGAGGAGGACAGCGGGTCTGAGCACTGTGCATGCATGAGGTAGAGGTTCATTTTATGACCTGTGTATATTTCTGTTTTTCACACTGGTTCACAATGTGATACTGTTAAGGCATCAAGGTGCTCAGACACTGTCTATTTCTCTATTATGTACTGAAGTACTGAACCACGCAAATGTTCTGTGGACTAGCGTGTGCATTTCCTGTCTGTGTGCCCCCTTGTAACTGAGTTGTTGAGCCAATTACATAAGTATGAGGGGCGAGTTGGCTAAGGTAGATTGGAAAAATAAGTTAAAAGGTATGGCGGTAGATAAGCAGTGGCTAGCATTTAAAGAAATATTTCATAATTCTCAACAAAAATACATTCCATTGAGAAACAAAAACTCCATGGGAAAAGTGATCCATCCGTGGCTATCTAAAGAAGTTAAGGATAGCATTAGATTGAAAGAAGAAGCTTATAATGTTGCAAAGAATAGTAGTAAGCCTGGGGATTGGGAGAGTTTCAGAAACCAGCAAAGGATGACCAAAAAATTGATAAAAAGGGAAAAAATAGAATATGGGTGAAAACTAGCAAGAAATATAAAAACAGATTGTACGAGCTTCTACAAGTATGTAAAAAGGAAGAGAGTAGCAAAAGTAAATGTTGGTCCCTTAGAGGCTGAGACAGGAGAAATTATTCTGGGGAATAAGGAAATGGCAGAAACGTTAAACAAATATTTTGTATCTGTCTTCACAGTAGAAGACACAAAAAGCATACCAAAAATGGTGGGGAAGCAAGGGTCTAATGAGGGTGAGGAACTTAACGTAATTAAAGTAGAGAAAAAGTACTGGAGAAACTAATGGGACTAAAAGCTGACAAATCCCTTGGACCTGACGGGCTACATCCTCGGGTTCTAAAAGAAGTGGCTACAGAGATAGTGGATGCATTGGTTTTGATCTTCCAAAATTCCCTAGATTCTAGAAGCGGATTGGAAGGTAGCAAATGTAACACCGCTATTCAAGAAAGGAGGGAGAGAGAAAACGGGAAACTACAGGCCAGTTAGCCTGACATCAGCCATCGGGAAAATACTGGAATCCATTGTTAAGGAAGTGGTATCAGGGCACTTAGAAAATCATAACATGATTAGGCAGAGTCAACATGGTTTTATGAAAGGGAAATCATGTTTGACAAGTTTATTAGAGTTTTTTGAGGATGTAACTAGCAGGGTAGATAAAGGGGAACCAGTGGATGTGGTATATTTGGATTTCTAAAAGGCATTTGATAAGGTGCCACATAAAAGGTTATTACACAAGATAAGGGCTCATGGGGTTGGAGGTAATATAGTATCATGGATAGAGGATTGGTTAACGGACAGAAAACAGAGAGTAGGGATAAACGGGTCTTTTTCAGGTTGAAACTAGTGGGGTGCCGCAAGGATCAGTGTTGGCCTCAGCTATTTACAATCTATATTAATGACCTAGATGAAGGGACTGAGTGTAATGCATCCAAGTTTGCTGACAATACCAAGCTAGGTGGTAAAGCATGGCGGAGAAGCACTACTGGTGCGAATTCATGAACTCATTTCTATTATCTGGAAGGAGGAGAGCATGCCAGGGGATCTCAGACGCTGTAATTGTGACCATCTTCAAGAAAGGTGACAAGTCCGATTGCGGTAATTACAGAGGAGTTTCCCTGCTGTCTGCCACAGGGAAAGTCATCGCAAGAATCCTCCTCAATTCCCTTCTCCCAGTGGCCGAAGAGCTCCTCCCAGAGTCGCAATGCTTATTCCGCCCACTAAGGGGCACAATGGACATGATCTTCACCGCACGTCAATTATAAGAGAAATGCAGGGAACCGCACCAACCGCTGTACATGGCCTTCTTTGATCTCACAAAGGCCTTCGACACTGTCAACTGTGAGGGATTATAGAGTGTCCTCCTCAAATTCGGCTGCCCTGAAAAGTTTGTCACCATCCTCCGCCTGCTTCACGACGACATGCAAGCCGTGATCCTGACCAATGGTTCCACCACAGACCCAATTCACGTACGAACCGGGGTCAAGCAAGGCTGTGTCATCGCACCAACGCTCTTCTCGACCTTCTTTGCTGCAATGCTCCATCTCACCCTCAGTAAGCTCCCTACTGGAGTGGAGCTAATTTACAGAACAAACGGGAAACTGTTCATCCTCCGTCGCCTCCAGTCCAGATCCGAGGTCGTCCCATCCTCTGTCGTCGAATTACAGAATGCAGACGACGCTTGCGTTTGCGCTCACTCGGAGGTCGAACTCCAAACCATCGTCAACACCTTCACCGAAGCGTACGAGAGCATGGGCCTTACACTAAACATCCGTAAGACAAAGGTCCTCTACCAACCTGCCCCCACCACACAGTACTGCCCCCCGATTATCAAAATCCACGACAAGGCCTTGGACAACGTGGACCACTTTCCATACCTCGGAAGCCTACTGTCAACAAGGGCAGACGTCGAAGACGAAGTCCAACACCGCCTTCAGTGTGCCAGTGCAGCCTTTGGTCGCCTGAGGAAGAGAGTGTTTGAAGACCAGGACCTCAAACCCGGCACTAAGCTCATGGTCTACAGAGCAGCAGTGATACCCGCCCTGCTGTATGCCTCAGAGACATGGACCATGTACAGCAGGCACCTCATAGCACTGGAGAGGTACCACCAACGCTGCCTCCACAAGATCCTGCAAATCCATTGGCAGGATAGGTGCACCAACGTCAGTGTTCTTGCTCAGGCCAACATCCCCAGCATCGAAGCTTTGACGACTCTCGATCAGCTCCGATGGACAGGTCACATTGTCCGCATGCCCGATACGAGATTCCCAAAACAAGTGCTCTACTCGGATAGATTTTTGGACTCTAGGGAAATCAAGGGATATGGAGATCAGGTGGGAAAGTGGAGTTGATGTCGATGATCAGCCATGATCTTATTGAACGGCGGAGCAGGCTCGAGGGGCCGTATGGCCGACTCCTGCTCTATTTCTTATGTTCTTACGTACTGTAGCTGCAGCTTCCCCAACTTGTATATTATAGAACAGATGGGCTTATGTGATTGGTGCTGAACTTTTCCTGTTTATTCTCTGTATACTCAGTTACTACATAGTTGTTTTGTATTCTGACATACCCCGTACAGGCCAACAATAGCTCCCAGCTTGCCCACAGCTAGAATCAGAATCATAGAATAGTACAGTACAGAAGGAGGCCATTTGGCCCATTGAGACTGCGCCAGCTCTTTCGAAGAGCAATACAGTTAGTCCCATTCCCCGGCTCTTTCCCCATATCCTGCAATTTTTTCTCCTTCCAAGTATTTATCCAATTCTCTACTGTTGAATCTGTTTCCATCACCCTGTCAAATAGACTTGAAGCCAAGTCTTGATGGTGGCCTTCTGGCTTTGCACGGAGGCACCCAGGGCACCTACCTCCTGAGGAGGGTTTTGGTGCCCCTGACAGCAAACAGTGTTGGAGTCAACCTGGTAGGTAAAGGGGGTTCATGTTCCTTCATGGTTCCATAGATGTCTAATCTCATGCATGCAGACCTCGGATACATTTACCCATCCTCCCAGCTGAAATTGGGATTCTGGGGCTGTGGAGGGGAGGGACATAATGAAGGAAACTTATTTAAGACCTGCATCCTTGTCTCTCTCAGGAAAAAGATCTGTACCTCCTCGATGACCCACTAGCTGCCGTGGATCAACATGTGGCCAGTCACCTCTTGGAGAATTGTATTATGGGAATTTTGAAAAATAAGACCGTAATCCTTTGTACACATCGGATAGAGTTTTTGGATAAGGCTGACATGGTAGTGCTGTTGGAAAATGGGCTGATTGCAAATGCAGGTGAGTGACTGGCTTAGTGGGTAAATGCAGCACCTGGTACTGAGCTGTAAGGGCCAGTAGGGTCCCATGTCAAGTCCCTGGTCTGTGCTGTGTTAGCTGATCTCATTAGGGGCACTGTCGGGGAGGGGAAAATTTGTGTATGGACTTGTGGTAAGGACACAGTCAAGCTCGGCTGTGATGCCCATCCAGAATCCACGAGTCTGCTGCCCCTCACTGTCCATATTCACACATGAAGAACAACCATTTGGGTAAGGTATCAGAGGGCATACATTGCCAATAAAACTGCCACAATGTCTTCAGTGGAGAGAAAGTGGGGTGGGGGAAATAAAGCAGGCAAGTTTCCTTCACAACTGGACTAACGCTGTTTGATGTGCCAGTAGAATGGGCCTCTCCCCAAACAACATGCTGTTGGAGCTCCGGAACACTGACACAGCACTTGGGAATGCTAACTGGGGGCATCGTGGAATGAAGGTTCAATTCTGCCGCTTCATAAGGAGACAGCAAAGGCCAAATGCTGCTTTGTGGGGTGGGGTAGGGGAAGCTAAGAGGTATCACTGGGCTACACTTGCCTACTTCCTGTTGGTGGGATTAGACTAACATCAGGACAGAAAGATGGCTCCTAGATGCCCAGACTTCCCTCGTTGACCTTTTGTCCTCTTTGCATGTGCAGGTACCCCTAATCAAATCCTGCCCATGGTGGAAGCTTACCCGAGTACAAAAAAAAAGACTTCGAAAAAGAAAGCTGCAGGTAAGTGAACCCCACTGCCTAGCAATAGAGAGTACAAACCCTGCTAACAAAAGGAACTGACCTGGTGAGGTGCCTGCAGACACAGAGATAAAGGGACTTTACGGTACTGTGTGTTTATGCAACATGGACTGGAGCTTGGATTGATTGGCACATGTTCTACACTGTAATTCCTCTTGTATTGAGAGCTTCAGCTCAGCTGTGCCTTCTCAGAGAAATGATGATGTGGAGATGCCGGCGTTGGACTGGGGTGGACAAAAATGAGAAGTCGCACAACACCAGGTTATAGTCCAACAGATTTATTTAATTTTACAAGCTTTCGGAGCAGTTCGCTCCTTCGTCAGGTAAGTTTAGCAGTGAGAGAATCTCCCAGAATTCACAATTTAAACACAGACAAAATATATTCAAATCTTTCCCACATCAAAGAGCATAGCCAAGACAATGAGATGTGTCCCAGGGGGTCCAACGTGTCAAACCACCTGCTGGCTGCATATCCTGTCAATCTGTGTAGGTTCTTGTGTTAGCCTTTTTTTAAAAAAAACACCTGGGAAGACCGGCCATGATGTCAAGTCACGTTCTGTATCGTGACATGAACACTTCAGCAGCCAGGGGCATTCAGCCTCGGATATGCGGGTAAGCGTTCTCCAAGGCGGCCTTCGAAATACACGACAGCGCAAAATCATAGAGCAGAAACTGATAGCCAAGTTCCGCACTCATGAGGAGGGCCTCAATCGCGATATCGGGTTCATGTCACGATACAGAACGTGACGACATCATGGCCGGTCTTCCCAGGTGTTTTTTTTAAAAAAAGGCTAACACAAGAACCTACACAGATTGACAGGATATGCAGCCAGCAGGTGGTTTGACACGTTGGACCCCCTGGGACACATCTCATTGTCTTGGCTATGCTCTTTGATGTGGGAAAGATTTGAATATATTTTGTCTGTGTTTAAATTGTGAATTCTGGGAGATTCTCTCACTGCTAAACTTACCTGACGAAGGAGCGAACTGCTCCGAAAGCTTGTAAAATTAAATAAATCTGTTGGACTATAACCTGGTGTTGTGCGACTTCTCATTTTTCTCAGAGAAAGGAAGAGACTGGGAGTGTGAATTAGCCTGTGTCTCACTCGCACACCTCCCAGCAGGTGCACGAGCAGCCCTGGCAGCTCTCTGCGAACAGGTCACGTGTCTTGCCTCACTGTTTGGTTATGGGGCAGAAGATAAACTAAGGGGGACAGTGAGGGAGGGAAAAACACACTGATTAATTTGGCAAATTCATCATCTGGTACGATATTGAGCCATTTAGACCAGTCTGTGCTGAGTTAGCTGGTCTCAAGTGATAAGGGTGTTCCAGTTGGGCTTATCACCTATGGGCTAGCTGGGGAGAAGAAGTTGGTAATGCTGCTTACAATCTATCCCACAGCTAGGAGGGTGAGGGAGGTGTGACAGGTTGCCATCCTACCCCCTCCCCCCTGAGAGTGGAATGTTGCACTCTGCATCCACATCCAAGAAGTGATCAGATTCCTCACAACTGCACTGGATGAAACAGAACATTAAATGTCCTTGACATTGAAATCTGCAGCATCAGGTTATTGTGACAACCTCCATGGTCTCATCTGAAATAAAAGCAGAAAATACTCAGCAGGTCAGGCAGCATCTGTGGAGAGAGAGAAAAACAGAGTTAATGTTTCAGGTTGATGACCTTTAACCTTCTCAAGGGCAATTAGGGATGGGCAATAAATGCTGGCCTTGCCAGCGACGCCCACATCCCAGGAACGAATAAAAAAAAAGAATTGGAAAAAGTTAGAGATGTATCAGGTTATAAGCAAGTACAGAGGCAGGGAAAGGAGGAGGGGAGGAAAGAACAAACGGAAAGGTCTGTGATAGGGGAGAGTAAATGACAAAGCCTTACCGCTCATCCAAGAATGGATATCGAACAAGCAGTCTGATTGCACAGAAGCAATGAGGGGTCGTGAGAGGTGGTGGAGAAGGAGAACTGGGTGTCATTGGCATGCATGTGGAAGCTGATCCCAGTCTGTGGATGATGTCATCAAGGGGCAGCATAGAGATGATGAAGAGGAATGGGCAAGGATGATCCTTGGGGGACTCCATAGCTAACGGTGCAGGCGTTGGGTGGAGAAACCATTGCTAAAGATGCTGTGGCTACAACCAGATGTTAGAGACTTTGATTAGAGCAGCTTCAGTGCTGTGAAGGAGGCAGAAACAGTTTCTTAAGGAGGGGGTGATGACAGTTTTAAAAGAGAGGGGGATGCTGCCAGAGGAGAGGGAGCCATTTACATTTTCAGCTCGTATGGGAGCAAGGAAGGGAAGTTGGGTGATCAGGAATTTAGTGGGAATGGGATTGAGGGTGCAGGAGGTGGGTCTCATGGCTGAGATGAGACAGCAGACAGGAGAGAAACTAGAGAGACAAGGGTTCAAAGCTAGGCTGGGAGGTACTGGAGAATGGAATTACTGTGAACTCCAAGATCCCGAAATTCACTGTGAACTCAAGACAATCAAAGTAAAATTGGCCATTTAAAATTGGCATGTAGGACTTTAGTTTGAAACCATGAAGGAGCAGGGGAACCGAGACTGATCTTGGCAGGAACTGAACCAAAAGCTTGCATGGAGAGGGTTTCAGACTGGTGGGGATAAAAGAGAGTGTAACCGTAAAAATATCATGCTATTTACTGCTGTCAAAACCTGTGCAGTTCCCTATGTGTCTTAATTAATCATGAATTAATGTCTGTAAATAAACGTAATTGGGCATTTGGGAAGCTGAGCCTAGCTTGATGTTTGGTGCTGATATTAACATTTTCTGGGGTGGCTTGGAGAGACGTGCAGAGGGCACAGGTGAGCTAGGATTGTGTGAGGTTCTGTAGCAGTCGCTGCAATCTCTCGTTCGTAGGGGGTTTGAAGTACATATTTACAGGAAGTGCAGCCAGACCATCGAAGGAGAGAGCAGCTCATGAAATTATCCTACATTTTCATCACGCTGGTGGTAGTTAATTGTGCAAAATCCATGTTCCGTCATCGTCATGAAAGCAGCATCGGTCAATAGTGGCTTTTTTTAAAACTTGAAACACATGGTTAAAGAGAGGGTTTGACAATATGGAATCCATAGTTTGGAACCACCCTTCAAATACACTGTATATAATGTGTGTAGCGCAGGGAACACCTTATCTCTGAAGGTCCTGACTTGTTGCTGAATTTTTAAAATTGAGCAAACTGCATGAAGGACCATAGTGCAGGGCAGTGCCAAGGCTGAAAAGGGTAGGAAAGAAGATATATTAAGCAGTGACAGCTGACACTAAGCTTGAGGTTTAAACGCCCGAAGATTGTTGGAGGAAGGAAAGACTGAGGGAGCTGAAGAGTTGGGCTGAAAACTGACCAATGAAATTTAAACTACAAGAACAAGACTGGAGGATGGTAGACAGTGGTGTTCCCCAAGGGTATGTGCTGGGGCTACTGCTTTTTTTGATATATATAAATGACCTGGATATTGGAATAGAAAGTAGAATTTCTAAATTTGCAGATGACACCAAACTTGGGGGTGTGGCAAACAGTGAGGATGATACCAATCGACTGCAACAGGAGATAGAAAGGCTAGCAGAATGGGCAGACAAGTGGCAGATGGAATTTAATACAGAGAAGTGTGAGGTTTTGGCAGAAGGAACAGGGAGAGGCAATATACACTTAATGGCACAGTTTTAAAGAGTGTGCAAGGACAGAGGGACCTGGGAGTTAATGTGCATAGGTCCCTGAAGGTGGCAGGACATATTGAGAGAGTGGTTAACAAAGCATATGGGATCTTGGGCTTCATAAATAGAGGTATGGAGTACAAAAGTAGAGAAGTTATGCTGAACCTTTATCAAGCGCTGGTTAGGCCACAACTGGAATATTGCGTCCAGCTCTAGTCACCACACTTCAGGAAGGATGTGAAGGCCTTTGAGAGGGTGCAGAGGAGATTTACCAGAATGGTACCGGGGATGGGGGATCTTTGCTACAAGGACAGGTTGGAGAAGCTGGATTTGTTTTCATTCGAGCAAAGGAGGTTGAGGGGTGATTTGATAGAAGTGTACAAGATTATGACGGGTTTGGATAGGCTAGACGGGGAAAGGCTGTTCCCACTAGTTGATGGTACAAGGACTAGGGGACACAGATTTAAGGTTTTGGGCAAGAGATGCAAGGGGGACGTGAGGAAAAACTTTTTTACGCAGCGAGTGGTGAGGACCTGGAATTCGCTGCCGACGGAAGTGGTGGAAGCGGAGACACTCAATGTTTTCAAGGGGAGACTGGATAGGCACTTGAGGGAAATAAACTTGCAGGGCTACGGGGATAGAGCGGGGGAATGGGACTGACTGGATTGCTCTACAGAGAGCCGGCACGGACTCGATGGGCCGAATGGCCTCCTTCTGTGCTGTTATGACTCTGACTCGAAGTGTGCAACAGAGAATATGTATCGTGGTGGAGGGACTTGGTTTGGAGGCGGCAGCACGGGAGGAGAATGTGACTTGCGTGGGTTTTGATCTTTGATTAGCATTTGAGATGTACAGTCTGTGCTTTCACTAATCACGCTCACCATGTCGGTCTGTTTCAAACTCAGCTAAGGTAAAGAGCCCTAAGGAGGAGGAGGAGGAGGAGAAGAAGCCAGTTGATGAAATGGAGGTCAAAGTTGGGACTGAGGAGGAGAAGAAGGTGGGATCAGTGTCACTGCATGTGTACCGGTCGTACTGGATGTCGGTTGGCAAATGGCTGGCATTTTTCGTGCTCCTCTGTCTATTCCTAATGCAAGGTAAAGGATCTGGCTAAGGGGATGCGCGGCCATTCAAAATACCATGCATGTGTGGTTCTTCTATTGAAAAGCCGGCTGCAGGGGTTCCCTGGAGTACTGCGCGACCGCACAGCTCAAAGGGAACATTGGCCGTGAGCACATCAACAGTCAGCACCTTCAGGGGAGAAAACCGTTTTTAAGTATGTGTTCATCTGTTGTTCCCCCTGTTCATGTTCTGTGCTGGCGCGATTGGTTGGGGAGAATTCAGCCCACAGACAGCTTTGTGCTCTCTTGACTAGGATGTTAGGGGCGAGAACCTGGTGCCTCACCCCCGGGTGATTTGATGTTCTGTGTGACGGGTGTCATTGAAGTCTGCGAGACTGCTGGTCGAGGAGTGCTCACCCCAGGTCTAAGCGACAGGCTCCCTCTCCTGTCACCGCTTGTTCGTCAGTCTCTGCCACAGACACCAACTGAGGGTAGATGGGTAACCTCCCCACGGGCCGTGCCAGGGCTACGTTGACCCCAGTCTCCAAGGTATACGATAGTGGCTTGGGGACGGTTGCCATGCATTAACTATGCATCGGGAATTTTAAGAATCTCTTCCTCTCTCCTTGCATGTGGCACTACAGCTACGATCTAGGCTGACACTCCAGTGCAGTACTGAGGGAGTGTTGCACTGTTGGAGGGTCAGTACTTGAGGGAGTGCTGCAGTTTTTCGGATGAGACGTTAAACCGAGGCCCCGTCTGCTCTTGGGTGGACGTAAAAGATCCCACGGCACTATTTTGAAGAAGAACAGGGGAGTTATCCCTGGTGTCCTGGCCAATATTTATCCCTCAATCAACATCACTAAAACAGATTATCTGGTCATTATCACATTGCTGTTTGTGGGAGCTTGCTGTGCGCAATTTGGCTGCTGCGTTTCCTACATTACAACAATGACTACATTTCAGAAGTACTTCATTGGCTGTAAAGTGTTTTGGGACGTCCGGTGGTCGTGAAAGGCACTAGATGATTGCAAGTCTTTTTTCTTTTCTCACATTTCCCTCCTCTACAGCGTCCCGTAATTTGTCCGACTGGTGGCTCTCTCACTGGATCACCCACATGGAACACAGGAAGAATGGGTCCACACCAACCAACCATTCAATATCACTCTATACACGTCAATTAATGCGCTTCACTCGGTAAGCCCCTTTGTGAGTACATGGTGTAGGTGGATCCTGCAACATTTTGTTAGAAGTGGTATCAGTATTTCAGGGAGTTTGGGGTGGCAGGAATGTATCCTTCAGTTTGTGAATTGATACGGGGGGGAATGTCCCCCTCAGTGTGTGGATTGATACGGGGGGAATGTCCCCCTCAGTGTGTGGATTGATACGGGGGGAATGTCCCCCTCAGTGTGTGGATTGATACGGGGGGAATGTCCCCCTCAGTGTGTGGATTGATACGGGGGGAATGTCCCCCTCAGTGTGTGGATTGATACGGGGGGAATGTCCCCCTCAGTGTGTGAATTGATACGGGGGGAATGTCCCCCTCAGTGTGTGGATTGATACGGGGGGAATGTCCCCTTCAGTGTGTGGATTGATACGGGGGGAATGTCCCCCTCAGTGTGTGGATTGATACGGGGGGAATGTCCCCCTCAGTGTGTGGATTGATACGGGGGGAATGTCCCCCTCAGTGTGTGGATTGATACGGGGGGAATGTCCCCCTCAGTGTGTGGATTGATACGGGGGGAATGTCCCCCTCAGTGTGTGGATTGATACGGGGGGAATGTCCCCCTCAGTGTGTGAATTGATACGGGGGGAATGTCCCCCTCAGTGTGTGAATTGATACGGGGGGAATGGCTGCTTGGTGGGGTTGGCAGTGAGTTGTTAATGGATGAAAGTGTAATGGGAGATTGAATAATGAATTCTTGCCCACATGACAGCAGTTATTGCCATGGCTAATTATTGATTGTACGTGGACGGCATCAGGTTGTTTCTGAAAGAGTTGTTGTGGCTCCAGTGAAATGGAAGGCTTTCTGTGAAAGTTATATTACCCTGCTGTCTAACGCACTCCATCTATATTGACAGATCCCATTCGAAAGGAAAACTTCCGTCAGATCTCAAGTTCTTCATCACCATCTACGGCTGCATTGCCATAGTAAACACTGTATTCACCGCAGCCCGAGCTTTTCTCTTTGCCTGTGGAGCAATTCGTGCCGCAGTGATTATTCACAACAAACTTTTACTTCGGGTGATAAAGGTCAGTGGCTTGTCCTTCTATCCTAGGGTTCTAGATCTTTCAAAGTTTCATAGATAAATATGAATACATTTATATATCTTAAACTTTCCACTTCATTGTACATGAGTGAGACCAGCAATAGTCCCAGGGTTGAATCCCACTCCATTCAGTTCCTGATCTCCGCGTAATTGAGTGTAGAGGCTTTGGTGGCTCCCAGTATCTGGGAGATCCACTGCAGGCAGTATCCTCGTTTGGCAGTATTTGGCTCACCCTGCTGGCTGGTTCCAGAGGCCAGCACTGACCCTTTCAGCTGCAAGCATCAGGGTAGGTGGAAGAACAGAACAGAAGAGAATAAAATAGATATAATAAAATGAGAAACTGGCCCAAATACCCCATAAAAATAAAATGTGAAATCGATGCACAAGTTGGGTGCATGGGACAGTGCAGTGAATCGCAGGTTCGAAGCCTGCAATGTGCAGAGTTATTTAAACTCCGCTGTAGCGGTGATATGGAGGGGAAAAGCCGGGGTTCCTGTTTCTGATTGCTATCCAGTAACCCCCTTCTAGATAACACACTACACGTGTAGATGAGGGCAATTTGGGAGTCAGCTGTGATACACTCCATGAACGAATAGCCTGCCCAACTCACTATTCAGGCATCAGGGAAGGATATTGGGGGGGAAAAATGACACCGTCTTCATTGTTTTTCTTTCTGTTTTTAGGCAACAACGGCGTTCTTTGACACTACACCCATTGGACGCATTGTGAACCGTTTCTCATCGGATCTCTTCAGTGTGGACGACACGCTTCCCTTCATCCTCAATATATTTCTGGCATCTACATATGGTCTGCTGGGTACCGTGCTGATGATTAGCTACAGTCTGCCATGGATCATGCTGGTTCTGGTGCCATTGGCTATCCTCTACTTCTACATGCAGCGCTACTACCGCTTCACCTCCAGGGAGCTCAAGCGTCTCACCGCTATCACGCTCTCACCAATCTATACGCAGTTCTCTGAGACACTCTCTGGCCTCACCACCATCAGGGCATCGCGAGCAATTCCTAGGTGAGCTGTTTGTGAAACGGTGAGACAATGTGACACAATTTTCCAAAGTAGCCCCTAGAAAGCCTTCGCTCGCAAGTGCTATTTCAAAAAAGTGGCATTTTTATTATCCAGAAGTTAAAATCATTTTCCTTCCCACTCAGCCTGAAGGTGCTGTGTCTCGCTGGTGTACTGGTTCTACCTCAATCACATGGCTACTCTTCATGTGTGAGTGTCAGCAGCTAATTTGACTGAGGGAGTCACAGGGTTCACTGAGCAGTTACCAGGACTGGGATTCCTGCTGAATTTGTACCTCCTTCGACTCGGGGTGCAGAAGCCAGTTGTAGCATCCCTACTGCCATCCTGTGAACTCCACGCAGAGCAAACTTGAGCCCAACTTGGTCTGCGTGGCTCAGTTCCAGATCACTCCGGATATTTATCCACTAACCCAGGGCAGAGTGGGGGGCGGGGGGGTTAATTTGGTATAAATATTTGACTCTCGGGCACTGCAGTGAGTGGTGTGCCTTGTTGTAGCACCAGTGTTATGCAATAGTGACTGAGTTTTTGCTCTGCCAGGTCCGTAATCACTGTTGCAGCACCCTGAGAGAGATGGAAAGAGAGAAAGGAGGAGGATGGGAGGGGAGGGATGGTTATCCCAGCCTACGCCTGGTTTCTAGAAGGGCAGGCGTGGAACAGATCACTTAGCTTCCCTTTGGCGTGACGAGGTACCTTACAAAATAGTGGTGAGAGGAAAGGAAACGCCGATCCAGAAAGAAGAATTCAAGAGTGGTGATTGAAGGCCTGGGAGAAAAGATGGAATTAAGAAGGGGAGGGGGTCTCAGGAAGGAGTTCCAGAGAGCAGGGCCTAGGCAGCTGAAAGCACAGCCACCAATGGTGGGAGGGTGGGATGTACAGGAAGCCCGAGTCAGATGAGCGGAGAGTGGGACAGGGAGAGCAGTGTGGAGGAGGTTCAAGAAATAGGGTGTTGCGACACTATAGAGGGAAATGAAAACAAGAATAATGTGTTGTTAGACAAGGATCCAGTGTGGACCCACGGGACAGGGTCATTAACCAGCATACTATAGTGTGGGACAGGGAACCAGCAGCTGCGTTTTGAACAAGTTAGAGTTTATGGAGCATGAATGAATGGAGGCCAACAAGGAGAGTATTGGAATAATGGAGTCTTGCGCTGACGGAGATGAAGCACTTTCCTCTGATTGTAGGATCTTCTAATTAGAGCTGCCATTCGTGCGTGTTTCTGTAAGAAGGCACAGAGACATTAGGTTTGGCCACTCTTCCTGTCTGAATGAGCACAACTGGGGGTTGGGAAGACACCTGGGAACCACCACTAAACACAGAATGTTAGGCATCTGTATCACAGCCTTGGTAATGAGCTGCTGTGATTGGATGAGCCGCTGTTACAATGCTCAACATTTGTTTCAATACATTTTTTAACCTTTCATTAATGAATTTTGGATTAACAATGTCACAAATTCATTCAGAATCAGGCACTTCCAGGTCAGGTACAAGATGGGTTATGTACAGAATATGGCTCCCGCTACACTGCCTCATCAAACAAGACCAGGAGAGGTACAGAAGCAAAATACTGCGGAGCATGGGTTAGATAGAGTAAAGCTTCCTCTACACTGTCCCATCAAACACTCCCAGGGCTGGTACAGCATAGGTTAGATACAGAGTAAAACTGGCCAAGGCTTCTTCGACAGCACCTTGGGGAGAGGGGGACTGAAATGGGGCCGGGGAGAGGGGGACTGGAATGGGAGTCGGGAGAAGGGGACGAGGGTGGGGGAGTGGTCAGGGAGGGGGGGGCGGGTGTGCGTCGGGGGGAGCGGGGGTGTGCGTCGGGGGGAGCGGGGGGGTGCGTCGGGGGGAGCGGGGGTGTGCGTCAGGGGGGAGCGGGGGTGTGCGTCGGGGAGAGGGGGACGGGGGTGTGCGTCGGGGAGAGGGGAACGTGGGGGGGGCGGGGAAGAGGGGGCGGGGGTGGGTGTTGGGAAGAGGGGGGGCGGGAAGGTGGGGGAGGCAGAGGGGACGGGGGGGTATGTCGGGGAGAGGGGGCGGGGGGTGTCTGGAAGAGGGTCGAGGAGAGGGAGAGGGGGACAGGGTCGAGGAGAGGGGGATGTGTAGCGGGGAGGCGGGGTGTCGGGGAGAGGGGGGGTGTCGGGAAGAGGGGGGTGTGGGGGAGAGGCGGGTGTCGGAGAGGGGGAGAGGGGGTTGTCGGGGAGGGGGGTTGTCGGGGAGAGGGGGTTGTCGGGGAGAGGGGGGGTGTCGGGGAGAGGGGGTGTTTCGGGGAGAGGGGGGTGTTGGAGAGAGGGGGGTGGGGGGGTGTCGGAGAGGGGCGACGGGGGACGGGGGGCGTTGGGGAGAGGGGGGACGGTGTCGGGGAGACGGGGGACCGGGGGGGTGTTGGGGAGAGGGGGCGTGTGTAGAGAAGAGGGGGGTATGCCGGGGAGAGGGCGACTGGACCCGGGGTCGGGGAGAGGGCGATTGGACTGCAGGTCAGGGAAAGAAGGGGATAATGGGATATGGGGAGAAAGCAGGGACAGGGTACTGAATTTGGATGATCAGCCATGATCGCATTGAATGGCGGAGCAGGCTCAAGGGGCCGAATGGCCTACTCCTGCTCCTATCTTCTATGTAGAAGGGTGAGCGGGGTTAGGGAGAAGTCTACTGAGGGTCAGTGGAGAGGATGACACATACTGGGGGTCAGGGGATGCGGGCTGTGAAGAAATGGAGACTGGCAAATAAGGGTTGGAAGTTGGCTTGGGGGGTGGGGATGGTGCAGTGAGAGACTGGGAAATGGGGGTCAGACTGCGGGCTCAGGCAGGGGAGAGAGGAAAACTGGGGAGCTGGTCATGGATCGGAGTGTTAGGGCTTGGGCAGTGGGGAGAGAGGACTGGGGAATGGGTGGCGTGGGCATGGGATCCAGCATTTCGTGCAAATCTGGGAACATTACCATTTGTCCAGCGACCTCCAAAGGTCCCTTTAAGGACTGCTGTTTAGACCGCTGTAGAACTGGCAAAACTAGTTGGTAGTTGCATGGTGCATTTTTGACTTCATTTTTCACGCATTTGCAGAGGGGTCCAGAGACAAGCGCACGGCCCTTCTGTGCAAATTTAAATTGATCCAGTGCAGATTAAAGGCAGCCGCCAGGGACGCCTAAAATCAGTGAGGACCAATATGGCAGTGGCCATGTCGATGACAGATTATGATGCGGAGATGCCGGTGTTGGACTGGGGTGGACAAAAATGAGAAGTCGCACAACACCAGGTTATAGTCCAACAGTTTTATTTGAAATTACGAGCTTTCGGAGCTCTGCTCCTTCGTCAGGTACAGTGAGGGAATACAAATCGGTTACAAAGTATATATTTGTATATATAGAGCATGGTACATCGGCGAGACCATGCAGACACTGAGACAACGTATGAACGGACACCGCGCAACAATCGCCAGGCAGGATGGTTGCCTCCCAGTCGGGGAACACTTCAGCAGTCAAGGGCATTCAGCCTCGGATCTGCGGGTTAGCGTTCTCCAAGGCGGCCTTCGGGATACATGACAACGCAAAATCATCGAGCAGAAACTGATAGCCAAGTTCCGCACTCATGAGGACGGCCTCAATCGGGATATCGGGTTCATGTCACGCTACAGAACGTGACTTGACATCGTTGCCTGTCTTTCCAGCTTTTTAAAAAAACAAACACAAGAAACAAACACAAGAAACAAACCCAAATGGAGAGGATATGCAGCCAGCAGGTGTTTTGACACGTTGGACCCCCTGGGACACATCTCATTGTCTTGGCTGTGCTCTTCGTGTGTCTTTGATGTAGGGAAAGATTGAATCTCTGCATTTTCTCTGTGTTTATATTCTGTGAATTCTGGTAGATTCTCTCACAGTAACTCTACCTGAAGAAGGGGCAGGATAGCTCCGAAAGCTTGTAATTTTAAATAAATCTGTTGGACTATAACCTGGTGTTGTGCGACTTCTCGTTAAAGTATATATAGACAGAGAACAATGTGTCTGCAGAGATACAATCTGTCAGGGAGGCATTACATCAAAGACACAGCAGAGTACAGCTAAGACAATGAGGTGGGGTCACAGGGGGTCCAACGTGTCAAATGCTGCAGTCTGCAGTTAAGCTTTTTACTTTTTAAAAAAAAACTGGAAATCACATCTGTGAACCAGACAACGACGTCGAGTCACGTCCTGTAGCGTGACATGAAACCGAGATCCCGGTTGAGGCCGTCCTCATGGGTGCTGAACTTGGCTATCAGTTTCTGCTCGATGATTTTGCGTTGTCGTGTGTCTCGAAGGCCGCCTTGGAGAACGCTAACCCGCAGATCCGAGGCTGAATGTCCTTGACTGCTGAAGTGTTCCCCGACTGGGAGGTAACAATCCTGCCTGGCGATTGTTGCGGGGTGTCCGTTCATACGTTGTCTCAGTGTCTGCATGGTCTCGCCGATGTACCATGCTGCGGTGCATTCTTTCCTGCAACGTATGAGGTAGACAACGTTGGCCGAGTCACATGAGTATGTACCATGTACCTGGTGGGTAGTGTCCTCACGTGTGATGATGGTATCTGTGTTGATGATCTGGCATGTCTTGCAGAGGTTGCCGTGGCAGGGTTGTGTGGTGTCGTGGTCGCTGTTCTCCTGACAGCTGGGTAATTTGCTGCGAACGATGGTACTTTTGAGGTTAGGCGGCTGCTTGAAGGCGAGTAGTGGAGGCGTGGGGATGGCCTTAGCAAGGTGTTCGTCGTCATCGATGACATGTTGAAGGCTGCGAAGAACATGGCGTAGTTTCTCCACTCCGGGGAAGTACTGGACGACGTAGGGTACTCTGTTGGTTGTGTCCCGTGTTCGCCTTCTGAGGAGGTCTATGCGATTTTTCGCTGCGGCCCGTCGGAACTGTCGATCGACGAGTCGAGCGTCATATCCTGTTCTTACGAGGGCGTCTTTCAGCGTCCGTAGGTGTCCATCGCGTTCCTCCTCGTCTGAGCAGATCCTGTGTATTCGCAGGGTTTGTCCATAGGGGATGGCTTCTTTAACGTGGTTAGGGTGGAAGCTGGAGAAGTGGAGCATCGTGAGGTGGTCCGTGGGCTTGCAGTAGAGTGAAGTGCTGAGGTGTCCGTCTTTGATGGAGATTCGTGTGTCCAAGAATGAAACCGATTCTGAGGAGTAGTCCATGGTGAGTTTGATGGTGGGATGGAACCTGTTGATGTTATCGTGTAGTCCTTTCAGTGATCCTTCGCCGTGGGTCCAAAGGAAGAAGATGTCGTCGATGTATCTGGTGTACAGCGTTGGTTGGAGGTCCTGTGCAGCGAAGAAGTCTTGCTCGAACTTGTGCATGAAGATGTTGGCGTATTGGGATGACAGATTAGGTACAGAACCTTGTGCCCAGAAATTGGTATACATTGAGCTTGTTTTACACCCAAATTGTACCCCAGTGTGCCCAAATAACATTTGCTGAATGGGCCCATGCCAAGTGCCAGGATATTGAATCAGGCGCCTCAGCGTAAATTAAAAAAAATTTTTTTTATTCGTTTATGGGATGTGGGCGTCGCTGGCAAGGCCCGCATTTATTGCTCAGCCCTAGTTGCCCTTGAGAAGGTGGTGGTGAGCCGCCTTCTTGAACCGCTGTAGTCCGTGTGGTGAAGGTACTCCCACAGTGCTGTTGGGTAGGGAGTTCCAGGATTTTGACCCAGTGACGATGATGGATCGGCGATATACTTCTAAGTCAGGATGGTGTGTGACTTGGAGGGGAACTTGGAGGTGGTGGTGTTCCCATGCGCCTGCTGCCCTTGTCCTTCTAGGTGGAAGAGGTCGCGGGTTTGGGAGGTGCTGCTGATGAAGCCTTGGCAAGTTGCTGCAGTGCATCTTGTAGATGGTACACACTGCAGCCACGGTACAGAGGGAGTGGATGTTTAAGGTGGTAGATGGGGTGCCAATCAATCGGGCTGCTTTGTCCTGGATGGTGTCGAGCTTCTTGAGTGTTGTTGGCGCTGCACTCATCCAGGCAAGTGGAGAGTATTCCATCACACTCCTGACTTGTGCCTTGTAGATGGTGGAAAGGCTTTGGGGGGTCAGGAGGTGAGATACTCGCCACAGAATACCTAGCCTCTGACCTGCCCTTGTTGCCACAGTATTTATGTGGCTGGTCCAGTTAAGTTTCTGGTCAATGGTGACCCCCAGGATGTTGATGGTGGGAGATTCGGCGATGGTAATGCCTTTGAATGTCAAGGGGCAGTGGTTAGACTCTCGCTTGTTGGAGATAGTCATTGCCTGGCACTTCTGTGGCGTGAATAGAAACATAGAAAAATAGGAGCAGGAGTAGGCCATTCGGCCCTTCGAGCCTGCTCCGCCATTCAATATGTTCATGACTGATCCTCTATTTCAATACCATATTCCCGCTCTCTCCCCATACCGCTTGATGCCTTTTGTGTCTAGAAATCTATCTCCTTCTTAAATATATTCAGTGACTTGGCCTCCACAGCCTTCTGTATAGAGAATTCCACAGGTTCACCACCCTCTGAATGAAGATATTTCTCCTCATCTCAGTCCTAAATGTCCTACCCCGTATCCTGAGACTGTGACCCCTCGTTCTAGACCCCCCCAGCCAGGGGAAACATCCTCCCTGCATCCAGTCTGTCTAGCCCTGTCAGAATTTTATACGTTTCAATGAGATCCCCTCTCATTCTTCTAAACTCTAGTGAATACAGGCCTAGTCGACCCAATCTCTCCTCATACGACACTCCTGCCATCCCAGGAATCAGTCTGGCGAACCTTCGCTGCACTCCCTCTATGGCAAGTATATCCTTAGGTAAGGAGACCAAAACTGCACACAGTACTCCAGATGTGGTCTCACCAGGCCCTATACAACTGTAGTAAGACATCCTTGCTCCTGTACTCAAATCCTCTTGCAATGAAGGCCAACATTCCATTTGCCTTCCTAACTGCTTGCTGCACGTGCATGTTTGCTTTCAGTGACTGGTGTACAAGGACACCCAGGTCCCTTTGTACATCGATGTGGAGATGCCGGTGTTGGACTGTGGTGGACAAATGTGAGAAGTCGCACAACACCAGGTTATAGTCCAACAGCTTTATTTGAAATCACAAGCTTTCGGAGCGCTGCTCCTTCGTCAGGTGAAGTGAAGAGATGATGCATATATGGCTCCAGGGTGGCCAAGGCTGGGAACTCAACATCCAGGGTTATTCAATATTTAGGAAAGATAGGCAAAAAAGAAAGGGAGCTGGGGTAGCATTGCTGGTTAAAGAGGGGATTAACACAATTGAAAGGAAGGATATTAGCTCTGATGATGCGGAATCTGTATGGGTAGAACTGAGAAATAACAAGGGGCAGAAAACGTTAGTGGGAGTGGTATATAGACCTCCAAACAGTAATACGGAGGTTGGGGACAGCATTAAAAGGGAAATTAGAGAAGCATGCAGTAAGGGCACAGCAGTCATCATGGGTGACTTTAATTTACATATAGATTGGGCTAACCAAATTAGTAAAAATACTGTGGAGGAGGAATTCCTAGAATGTTTACGAGATGGTTTTCTGGAACAATATGTCGAGGAACCAACCAGAGATCAGGCCATCTTAGACTGGGTATTATGCAACGAGAAAGGATTAATTAGCAATCTTGTTGTACGAGGCCCCTTGGGTCAGAGTGATCATAATATGATAGAATTCTTCATTAGGATGGAGAGTGAAGTAGTTGAATCAGAGACTAGGGTCCTGAATTTAAATAAAGGAAACTACGATAGTATGAGGCGTGAATTGGGTAGGATTGATTGGGGAATGTCACTCAAGGGGTTGACGGTGGATAGGCAATGGCAAACATTCAAAGACTGCATGGATTAACTACAGAATTTGTACATCCCAGTGTGGCATAAGAATAAAACAAAAAGGGTGACTCAACCGTGGCTAACAAGGGAAATTAGGGATAGCATAAGATCCAAGGAGAGGGCATATAAATTGGCCAGAAAAAGCGGTAGCCCTGAGGATTGGGAGCAGTTTAGGATTCAACAAAGGAGGACAAAGGGATTAATTAAGAAGGGGAAAATAGAATATGAAAGTAAGCTTGCTGGGAACATAAAAACTGACTGTAAGAGCTTTTATAGATATGTGAAGAGAAAAAGATTAGTGAAATCAAGTGTAGGTCCCTTGCAGTCAGAAGCGGGGGAAGTTATAACGGGGAACAAAGAAATGGCAGCCCAATTAAATGCATATTTTGGTTCTGTCTTCACAAAGGAGGACACAAATAACCTCCCAGAGATGTTGGAGAACATATGGTCTGATGAAAGGGAGGAACTGAAAGAAATCAGTATTTGCAGGGAAATGGTGTTAGGGAAATTGACGGTATTGAAGGCCGATAAATCCCCAGGGCCTGATAATCTACATCCTAGGGTACTTAAGGAAGTGGCCCTAGAAATAGTAGATGCATTGCTGATCATCTTCCAACATTCGATGGAATCTGGAACTGTACCCATGGATTGGAGGGTAACTAATGTTACCCCACTATTCAAAAAGGGTGGTAGAGAGAAAGCGGGGAATTACAGACCGGTAAGCCTGACATCGGTAGTGGGGAAAATGCTAGAGTCCATTATAAAGGATGTAATAGCTGAGCATTTGAAAAACAGTGACAGGATCGGACAAAGTCAACATGGATTTACAAAAGGTAAATCGTGCTTGACTAATCTACTGGAATTTTTTGAGGATGTAACTGGGAAAATAGATAAGGGAGAACCAGTAGATGTGGTGTATTTGGTCTTTCAAAAGGCTTTCGATAAGGTCCCGCATAAGAGATTAGCGGGTAAAGTTAAGGCACATGGGATTGGGGGCAAGGTATTGACTTGGATAGAGAACTGGTTGGCGGACAGAAAGCAGAGAGTAGGAATTAATGGGTCTTTTTCCGAGTGGCAAGCAGTGACTAGTGGGGTACCGCAGGGATCGGTCCTTGGACCCCAGCTATTCACAATATACATTAATGATCTAGATAAGGGAATTAAATGTAATATCTCCAAGTTTGCAGATGACACAAAGCTGGGTGGGAGTGTGTGCAGCGAGGAGGATAGCGAGAAACTCCAGGATGATCTGGACAGGTTGGGTGAGTGGGCAGAAGCGTGGCAGATGCAATATAACGTGGATAAGTGCGAGGTTATCCACTTTGGTGTCAAAAACAGAAAGGCAGACTATTATCTGAATAGCAATAGATTGGGAGAAGGGGAAGTGCAACGAGACCTGGGTGTCCTTGTGCACCAGTCGCTGAAAGTAAGCATGCAGGTGCAGCAGGCGGTGAAGAAGGCAAATGGTATGTTGGCCTTCATAGCGAAAGGGTTTGAGTATAGGACCAGGGATGTCCTGCTGCAGTTGTACAGGGCCTTGGTGAGACCACACCTTGAGTACTGTGTGCAGTTTTGGTCGCCTTATCTAAGGAAGGATGTTCTTGCCATGGAAGGAGTTCAGCGAAGATTCACAAGGCTGATACCTGGGATGGCAGGAATGACATATGAGGAGAGATTGGGTCGATTGGGCTTATACTCACTGGAGTATAGAAGAACAGTAGGGGAATCACAAATCAGAGCGTGGCAGGAAGGGACAGAGTGTGTGGAGTAAAAGGTAAAGTGGTAAAAAGTGAGAAAGCAGGAACTAAGTGCCACAAAGCATATTTGAAAGTTCTCTATCTGAATGCACGTAGCATTCGTAACAAGATAGACGAGTTAATGGCACAAATAACTACATATGGTTATGATATTGTGGCCATTACAGAAACATGGCTGCAGGGTGACAATGCCTGGGAATTAAACATACCAGGTTATTTAACGATCAGGAAGGACAGGCAGGAAGGAAGGGGAGGTGGGGTGGCTATGTTAATAAAGGAAGGAATCACTGTAATACAGAGTAATGATATTGGGTCAAAAAATCATGATAATGAAACAGTTTGGGTGGAGATAAGGAATAATAAGGGGAAAAAAAACACTAGTGGGCGTAGTCTATAGGCCTCCGAACAGTTGCAACTCTGTTGGACGGAGTATCAATCAGGAAATAGTTGAGACATGTAATAAGGGAACATCTATAATTATGGGGGATTTTAACTATCATATTAATTGGACAAATCAAATTGGACAGGACTGCCTTGAGGATGACTTCATTGAGTGTATTAGGGATGGGTTTCTTGAGCAGTATGTAACTGAACCGACCAGGGGGCAAGCAACCTTTGATCTGGTCCTGTGTAACGAGACAGGATTCATTAAAAATGTCCTAGTAAAGGATCCCCTTGGAATGAGTGACCATAACATGGTTGAATTCCATATTCAATTAGAGGGTGAGAAGGTTGGATCTCAAACAAGCGTGCTAAGCTTGAATAAAGGAGACTATGAAGGTATGCGAGCGGAATTGAGTAGAGTGGATTGGGAAAATAGATTTAAAGGGTAGGACGACACATGATCAGTGGTGTACATTCAAGGAGTTATTTTACAGCTTCCAAAAAATATATATTCCACTGAAAAGAAAAGGGTGTAAAAGAAAGGACAGTCATCCGTGGCTAAGTAAAGAAATTAAGGATAGTATTCGACTAAAAACAAGGGCATATAAGGTAGCGAAATCTAGTGGGAGGACAGAGGATTGGGAAAACTTTAAAAGGCAGCAAAAAATAACAAAAAGATTGATTAAGAAAGGGAAGATAGATTATGAAAGTAAATTAGCAAAAAATATAAAAACAGATAGTAAGAGTTTTTATAGTTATATAAAAAGAAAAAGGGTGGCTAAAGTAAATGTTGGTCCTTTAGAGGATGAGACCGGGAAATTAATGGTGGGAAATATGGAGATGGCAAAAACACTGAATGAATATTTTGTATCAGTCTTTACAGTAGAGGACACTAAGAATATCCCAACACTGGACAAACAGGGGGCTATAGGGGGAGAGGAGCTAAACACGATCAAAATCACTAAGGAAGTGGTACTCGGTAAAATAATGGGACTCAAGGCGGATAAATCCCCATGATCTGATGGCTTACATCCTAGAGTCTTGAAGGAAGTGGTGGTAGGGATTGTAGATGCATTGGTAATAATTTTTCAAAACTCCCTGGATTCCGCTAAGGTCCCGGCAGACTGGAAAACTGCTAATGTAACACCCTTATTTAAAAAGGGCAGTAGACAGAAGGCTGGTAACTATAGACCGGTTAGCCTAACATCTGTGGTAGGTAAAATTTTGGAGTCCATTATTAAGGAAACAGTAACAGGACATTTGGATAATCATAATTTAATAGGACAAAGTCAGCATGGTTTTACGAAGGGGAAGTCATGTTTGACAAATTTGCTGGAGTTCTTTGAGGAAGTAACATATAGAGTGGATAAAGGGGAACCAGTGGACGTAGTGTATTTAGACTTCCAAAAGGCATTCGACAAGGTGCCACACAAAAGATTATTGCTTAAGGTAAAAAATCACGGGATTGGGGGTAATATTCTGGCATGGATAGAGGACTGGCTATCTAACAGAAAGCAAAGAGTTGGGATAAATGGTTCATTCTCAGACTGGCAATCAGTAACTCGTGGTGTTCCACAGGGGTCAGTGCTGGGTCCCCAACTCTTTACAATCTATATTAACGATTTGGAGGAAGGGACCAAGTGTAACATATCAAAATTTGCAGATGATACAAAGATGGGAGGTAAAGTAGTGAGTGAGGAGGACATATAAAACCTGCAAGGGGACATAGACAGGCTAAGTAAGTGGGCAGAGATTTGGCAGATGGAATACAACACTGGAAAGTGTGAGGTGATGCACTTTGGCAGGAAAAATCCTAGAGCAATTTATTATCTTAATGGCAAGAAACTGGAGAGTACTGAAGTGCAAAGGGATCTGGGGTTCTGGTGCACGAAACTCAAAAGGTTAGTATGCAGGTGCAGCAAGTGATTAAGAAGGCCAATGGAATGTTGGCTTTCATTGCTAGGGGGATAGAATATAAAAATAGGGAGGTATTGCTTCAGTTGTACAAGGTATTGGTGAGACCGCACCTGGAATACTGCATACAGTTTTGGTGTCCTTACTTAAGGAAAGACATCCTTGCTCTCGAGGCAGTGCAAAAAAGGTTCACTCGGTTAATCCCGGGGATGAGGGGGTGGTCATATGAGGAGA
Organism: Squalus acanthias; assembly: GCA_030390025.1. NCBI lineage: Eukaryota > Metazoa > Chordata > Chondrichthyes > Squaliformes > Squalidae > Squalus > Squalus acanthias. The sequence continues at coordinate 140,626,803 of CM059433.1, read as the reverse complement.
GGTTGGGTAGATTGGGACTCTACTCATTGGAGTTCAGAAGAATGAGAGGCGATCTTATTGAAACATATAAGATTGTGAAGGGGTTGGATCGGGTGGATGCGGGGAGGATGTTCCCGATGACGGGTGAGACTAGAACTAGGGGACATAGTCTTAGAATAAGGGGCTGCTCTTTCAAAACTGAGATGAGGAGGAACTACTTCACTCAGAGGGTGGTAGGTCCATGGAATATGCTGCCACAAAAAGCTGTAGAAGCTACATCATTAAATAAATTTAAAACAGAAATAGACAGTTTCCTAGAAGTAAAGGGCATTAAGGGTTACGGGGAGCGGGCAGGAATTTGGACATGAGTCTAGGTTCGGATCGGTCATGGCCCTGTGGGTAGTGGAGCGGGCCCAGGGACCGTGTAGCCTGATTCTGCTCCTATTTCGTGTGTGCAATTCTGTTAGATGCAGGAGATGGTTCTGTGATAGATAGTAGATTGGCGGTTAGGATCAGATCAGCCATGATCTTATTGAATGGCGGAGCAGGCTCGAGGGGCCGAATGGCCTACTCCTGCTCCTATCTTCTATGCACAGCATATATAGTCAGAGAACACTGCCAGATGATTACAGTTAATCTTTCCAACTGCCCTTTATCACACCTCGGCAGAGAGATAATCACGGCAATCAAAGGTGTGGATGGTGTCCAAACAGGTCAGTCAGGAAAACATTACATCAAAGACAATGTGGCAGATGCTGGGGTCTGTATGGAAAACAAAAAACTTTTTTTGCTGGAAATCACAGCAGGTCCGGCCGCATCTGTGTAGAGAGAACAAGCCAACGACGACTCGAGTCTGGATGACTCTACGTCAGGTGGGGTTACATGTAGCGTGACATGAACCCAAGATCCCGGTTGAGGCCGTCCTCATGGGTGCGGAACTTGGCTGCGGAACTTGGCTGCGGAACTTGGCTATCAGTTTCTGCTCGACGATTTTGCGTTGCCGTGTGTCTTGAAGGCCACCTTGGAGAACGCTTACCCGAAGATCGGAGGCTGAAATTCCTTGACTGCTGAAGTGTTCCCCGACTGGGAGGGAACACTCCTGCCTGGCGATTGTTGTGTGGTGTCCGTTCATACGTTGTCACTGTGCAGTCATCGGCGAACATCCCCATTTCTGACCTTATGTTGGAGGGAAGGTCATTGATGAAGCAGCTGAAGATGGTTGGGCCTAGGACACTGCCCTGAGGAACTCCTGCAGCGATGTCCTGGGGCTGTGATGATTGACCTTCAATCACCACAACCATCTTCCTTTGTATGACTCCAGCCAGTGGAGAGTTTTCCCCCGATTCCCATTGACTCAGTTTTACTAGGGCTCCTTCACGCCACACTCTGTCAAATGCTGCCTTGATGTCAAGGGCAGTCACTCACTTCTCCTCTGGAATTCAGCTCCTTTGTCCATGTTTGGACCAAGGCTGTCATGAGGTCGGGAGCAGAGTGGTCTTGGCAGAACCCAAACTGGGCATCATTGAGCAGGTTATTGGTGAGTAAGTGCTGCTTGATAGCACTGTCGACGACACCTTCCATCACTTTGCTGATGATTGAGAGTAGACTGATGGGGCGGTAATTGGCCGGATTGGATTTGTCCTGCTTTTTGTGAACAGGACATACCTGGGCAGTTTTCCACATTGTCGGATAGATGCCAGTGTTGTAGCTGTACTGGAACAGCTTGGCTAGAGGCGCGGCTAGTTCTAGAGCACAAGTCTTCAGCATGATAGCTGGGATGTTGTCAGGGCCCATAGCCTTTGCTGTATCCAGTGCGCTCAGTCGTTTCTTGATATCACGTGGAGTGAATCGAATTGGCTGAAGACTGGCTTCTGTGATGGTGGGGACCTCAGGAGGAGGCTGATATGGATCATCCACTTGGCACTTCTGGCTGAAGATGGTCGCAAATGCTTCAGCCTTGTCTTTTGCACTCACGTGCTGGGCTCCACCATCATTGAGGATGGGGATATTCATGGAGCCTCCTCCTCCCGTTAGTTGTTTAATGGTCCACCACCATTCACGACTGGATGTGGCAGGACTGCAGAGCTTTGATCTGATCCGTTGATTGTGGGATCGCTTAGCCCTGTCTATAGCATGCTGCTTCTGAGCATGCATGTAGTCCTGTGCTGCAGCTTCCCCAGGTTGGCACCTCATTTTTAGGTACGCCTGGTGTTGCTCCTGGCATGCTCTTCTACACTCCTCATTGAACCAGGGTTGGTCCCCTGGCTTGATGGTAATGGTAGAGTGAGGGATATACCGGGCCATGAGGTTACAGATTGTGGTGGAATACAATTCTGCTGCTGCTGGCGGCCCACAACACCTCATGGATGCCCAGTTTTGAGCTGCTAGATCTGTTCTGAATCTATCCCATTTAGCACGGTGGTAGTGCCACACAACACGATGGAGGGTGTCCTCGGTGTGAAGACGGGACTTCCACAATGACTGTGCGGTGGTCACTGCTACCAATACTGTCATGGACAGATGCATCTGCGACAGGTAGATTAGTGAGGACAAGGTCAAGTAGGTTTTTCCCTCATGTTGGTTCTCTCACCACCTGTTGCAGGCCCAGACTGACAGCTATGTCCTTCAGGACTTGGCCAGCTCGGTCAGTAGTGGTGCTACCGAGCCACTCTTGGTGATAGACATTGAAGTCCCCCACCCAGAGTACATTCTGTGCCCTTGCTACTCTCAGTGCTTCTTTCAAATGGTGTTCAACATGGCTGAGTACTGATTCATCAGCTGAGGGAGGGTGGTAGGTGGTAATCAGCAGGAGGTTTCCTTGCCCATGCTTGACCTGAAGCCATGAGACTTCATGGGGTACGGAGTCAATGTTGAGGACTCCCAGGCCCACTACTTCCCGACTGTATACCACTGTGCTGTCACCCCTGGTGAGTCTGTCCTGCCAGTGGGACAGGACATACCCAGGCATGGTGAAGGAAGAGTTTGGGACATTGGTTGAAAGGTATAATTCTGTGAGTATGACTGTCAGGCTATTGCTTGACTAGTCTGTGGGACAGCTCTCCCAATTTTGGCACAAGTCCCCAGATGTTGGTGAGGAGGACTTTGCAGGGTTGACTGGGCTGGGTGTGCCGTTGCCGTGTCCGTAGCCGAGGTCAATGCCGGGTGGTCCTTCCGGTTTAATTTTTATTATTTTGTTTCGTAGCGGTTTGTTACAACTGAGTGGCTTGCTGGGCCATTTCAGAGGGCAGTTAAGAGTCAACCACATTGCTGTGGGTCTGGAGTCACCTATAGGTCAGACCAGGTAAGGATGGCAGATTTCCCTTCCCTAAAGATGAGTTTTTATGCCAATCCGATGGTCACCATTACTGATACTAGCTTTTTATTCCAGATTTATTTAATTAACTGAATTTAAATTCCCCAGCTGCCGTGGTGGGATTTGAACTCACGTCTCTGGATCATTAGTCCAGGCCTCTGGATTACTAGCCCAGTGACATTACCACTATGCTACCGTTCCCGTAAATTGAGTTTGATCACCCTGTGATTACACTGTCCCATCAAACAATCCCAGGAGTCAGGGCAGGGCAGGGCAGGCTCTATATTCAATTCTTTATCCTGAAGGTCTCCTTCAATATTTAACCCATCCCTCCAATATTGTTGCCAGAGTGCTATCAGTATGACTTGACTTTGTTTTAATCCAGTTTCTTCCTTTATAATGTCGGGGTTATTGTCCAATCAGTTGGTATGGTCTTTGCTAATTGTGCTCTTGGTGCGTTCAGGTTTGAGGAGGAGAATGGTCGTCGCCTTGAGCTGAACCAGCGCTGTTTTTACGCTGCCAATACCGCTGTGCAGTGGCTCGACATCAGGCTGCAGATGATTGGTGTTGCCGTGGTGACTTCCATTGCTGTTATTGCTGTCATTGAGCACAGCCTGAAACATGGGAATGCTGGTAAGTTGGAATGTTTTACTCCCTCAACTCTTGGAGATATACAGCATGATTAACCCTTGAGCATGAGAGCACGATTGGCTCTATGGCCTACTCCTGTTCCTATGTATCCCCACTCCACTCCCTCCCCTCAGCTCGAACACCACTGTCTGACTGTATCTCCACTCCACTCCCTCCCCTGAGCTCGAACACCACTGTCTGACTGTATCTCCACTCCCTCCCCTGAGCTCGAACACCACTGTCTGACTGTATCTCCACTCCACTCCCTCCCCTGAGCTCGAACACCACTGTCTGACTGTATCTCCCCTGAGCTCGAACACCACTGTCTGACTGTATCCCACTCCACTCCCTCCCTGAGCTCGAACACCACTGTCTGACTGTATCCCCACTCCACTCCCTCCCCTGAGCTCGAACACCACTGTCTGACTGTATCTCCACTCCACTCCCTCCCCTGAGCTCGAACACCACTGTCTGACTGTATCTCCACTCCTTCCCCTGAGCTCGAACACCACTGTCTGACTGTATCTCCACTCCTTCCCCTGAGCTCGAACACCACTGTCTGACTGTATCTCCACTCCCTCCCCTGAGCTCGAACACCACTGTCTGACTGTATCTCCACTCCTTCCCCTGAGCTCGAACACCACTGTCTGACTGTATCTCCACTCCCTCCCCTGAGCTCGAACACCACTGTCTGACTGTATCTCCACTCCACTCCCTCCCCTGAGCTCGAACACCACTGTCTGACTGTATCTCCACTCCACTCCCTCCCCTGAGCTCGAACACCACTGTCTGACTGTATCTCCACTCCTTCCCCTGAGCTCGAACACCACTGTCTGACTGTATCCCCACTCCACTCCCTCCCCTGAGCTCGAACACCACTGTCTGACTGTATCTCCACTCCCTCCCCTGAGCTCGAACACCACTGTCTGACTGTATCTCCACTCCACTCCCTCCCCTGAGCTCGAACACCACTGTCTGACTGTATCTCCACTCCTTCCCCTGAGCTCGAACACCACTGTCTGACTGTATCCCCACTCCACTCCCTCCCCTGAGCTCGAACACCACTGTCTGACTGTATCTCCACTCCCTCCCCTGAGCTCGAACACCACTGTCTGACTGTATCTCCACTCCACTCCCTCCCCTGAGCTCGAACACCACTGTCTGACTGTATCTCCACTCCCTCCCCTGAGCTCGAACACCACTGTCTGACTGTATCTCCACTCCCTCCCCTGAGCTCGAACACCACTGTCTGACTGTATCTCCACTCCACTCCCTCCCCTGAGCTCGAACACCACTGTCTGACTGTATCTCCACTCCTTCCCCTGAGCTCGAACACCACTGTCTGACTGTATCTCCACTCCTTCCCCTGAGCTCGAACACCACTGTCTGACTGTATCTCCACTCCACTCCCTCCCCTGAGCTCGAACACCACTGTCTGACTGTATCTCCACTCCCTCCCCTGAGCTCGAACACCACTGTCTGACTGTATCTCCACTCCTTCCCCTGAGCTCGAACACCACTGTCTGACTGTATCTCCACTCCCTGCCCTGAGCTCGAACACCACTGTCTGACTGTATCTCCACTCCCTCCCCTGAGCTCGAACACCACTGTCTGACTGTATCTCCACTCCCTCCCCTGAGCTCGAACACCACTGTCTGACTGTATCTCCACTCCCTCCCCTGAGCTCGAACACCACTGTCTGACTGTATCCCCACTCCACTCCCTCCCCTGAACTAAGCACCACTGTCCCTCCACTTAAGCCCCTCTCAGCAGCTAGAGAATGACTATCTGACTGTACCCCCAATGTACTCCCTCCCTTGAGCTGGGAGAACATGACTGTCTGACTGCTCCCCTCCATCCAAAATTAAAGCTGTAGAAGAATAGACACATTCATGACAGTTGTCAGTTGATCTCCATGATGACCGTGCAGTTGGTGGAAGGAATAATGACATTTATTTTATGTCTAACCTCACCAGCTGAGAATAATACATGTTCCCTAGATACATCAGGCAGCTTTGAATGATAGGTGCCTTGTGTAAATGTCCGAGTTTCACCTATTGAGCCTCGTGTAAAGAAAGACGTGCATTTATATCGCGCCTTTCATGACCTCGGGATGTCCCAAAGTGCTTTGCAGCCAATGAAGTACTTTTGAAGTGTAGCCACTGTAAGAAGCGTGGCAGCCAGTTTGCGCACAGCAAGATCCTGCAAATAGCAATGTGATAATGGCTAAATTACCTAAATTATGTGTTCAACACAGGAACATAGAAACATAGGAACAGGAGTAGACCATTCAGCCCCTTGAGCCTGTTCAGCCATTTATTGAGATCTGTATCTTAACTCCATCCATCCGCCTTGGCTCCATATCCTTCAATATCCTTATCTTGCAAAAGTCTATTAATCTCAGATTTAAAATTATTAATTGAGCTAGCATCTACTGCTTTTAGTGGGAGAGATTCCACACTTCAACCACCCTATTTGTGAAGAAGTGTTTCCTAACTTCTCTCCTGAATGGCCTGGCTCTGATTTTAAGGTTATGTCCCCTTGTCCTAGACTCCCCCACCAGCGGAAGAAGTTCTCTCTGTCTACCTTATCAGTTCCTTTCAAAATTCTAAAAACCTCAATCAACTCACCCCTTAACCGTCTATATTCCAGGATATACAGGCCTAGTTTATGTAATCTCTCCTCATAATCTAACCCTTGGAGCCCTGGTAACATTCTGGTGAATCTGCGCTGCACTCCCTCCAAGGTGCGATGCCCAGAACTGTACACAGTACTCCAGACATGGGCTAACCAGGGCTTTGTATAGCTGTAGCAAAACTTCCTCCCTTTTATGATTTTTTTTTTTGTAACCGACTACTAAATTTTAGTGATCTGTGTACATGGACACCTAAATCTCTTTGGACCGCCACTGTTCCTAGCTTTTCACCATTTAAAAAATACTCGGATTTTCCTTTTTTGGTCCAAAATGGATGACCTCACACTTACCTGTGTTGAAATCCATCTGCTACAATTTCGCCCACTCACTTTATCAATGTCTCTTTGTAATTTTATGCTCTCGTCTACACTACTTACACTCCAGTCTCTGGAGTGCGGCTTGAACCCACGACTTTCTGACTTGGAAGGTAAATGCTACTTCGTTTCACTCCTTGTATAAATGCCGCTCTCTTACACTGCTCGTGTAAGTTAAATTTTGCTATGTTTCACTCAGGCCTCGAATCATAGAAAGAATCATAGAAAGAATCATAGAAATTACAGCATGGAAGGAGGCCATTCAATCCATCGTGTCCGTGCCGGTCGACAAAGAGCTATCCACCCTAATCCCACCTGCCAGCTCTTGGTCCGTAGCCTTGTAGGCCACGGCACCTCAAATGCACATCCAAGTTCTTTTTGAATGTGGTGAGAGTTTCTGCCTCTACCACCCTTTCAGGCAGTGAGTTCCAGACCCCCACCACCCTCTGGGTGAAATGTTTTCCCTCAAATCCCCTCTAAACCTCCTATCATTTACTTTAAATCTATGCCCCTGGTTGTTGACCCCTCTGCCAAGGGAAACAGTTCCTTCCTATTCACTCTATCTAGGCCCCTCATAATTTTATACACCTCAATTAGGTCTCCCCTCAGTCTCCTCTGTTCCAAAGAAAACAACCCCAGCCTATCCAATCTTTCCTCATAGCTAAAATTCTCCAGTCTAGGCAACATCCTCGTAAATCTCCTCTGTACCCTCTCCAGCGCAATCACATCTTTCCTGTAATGTGGTGACCAGAACTGCACGCAGGTCTATAGCTGAGGCCTAACTAGTGTTTTATACAGTTCAAACATAACCTCCCTGCTCTTATATTCTATGCCTTGGCTAATAAAGGCAAGTATTCCGTATGCCTTCTTAACCACCTTGTCTACCTGTCCTGCTACCTTCAGGGATCTGTGGACATGCACTCCAAGGTCCCTCTGTTCCGCTGCACTTCTCAGTGTCCTACCATTTATTGTGTATTCCCTTGCCTTGTTAGCCCTCCCCAAATGCATTACCTCGCACTTGTCCAGATTGAATTCCATTTGCCACTGTTCTGCCCACCTGACCAGTCCATTGATATCTTCCTGCAGTCTGCAGCTTTCTTCTTCATTATCCACCACACGGCCAATTTTTGTATCGTCTGCAAACTTCTTAATCATACCCCCTACATTCAAGTCTAAATCATTGATATATATCACAAAAAGCAAGAGACCTAGTACTGAGCCCTGCGGAACCCCACTGCAAACAGCCTTCCGGACACACAAACACCAGTCGACCATAACCCTTTGCTTCCTACTTCTGAGCCAATTTTGGATCCAACTTGCCACTTTGCCTTGGATCCCATGGGCTTTTACTTTCGTGACCAGTCTGCCATGTGGGACCTTATCAAAAGCCTTGCTAAAATCCATATACACTACATCAAAAGCACAACCCTCATCGACCCTCCTTGTTAACTCCTCAAAAAATTAAATCAAGTTAGTCAGACACGACCTCCCCTTAACAAATCCATGCTGACTGTCCCTGATTAATTTGTGTCTTTCTTAATGAAGATTTATCCTGTCCCTCAGAATTTTTTCCAATAATTTTCCCACCACCAAGGTTGGGCTGACTGTCCCGTAATTACTCGGTCTATCCCTTTCTCCCTTTTTAAACAATGGTACGACGTTAGCAGTCCTCCAGTCCTCCGGCACCACACCTGTAGCCAGAGAGGATTGGAAAATGATGGTCAGAGCCTCTGCTATTTCCTCTCTTGCTTCTCTTAACAGCCTGGGATACATTTCATCCGGGCCTGGGGATTTATCCACTTTCAAAGATGCTAAACCCCGTAATACTTCCTCTCTCACTATGTTTATTTCATCTAATATTTCACACTCCTCCTCCCTGATTGTAATGTCTGCATCGTCTCTCTCTTTTGTGAAAACAGATGCAAAGTATTCATTAAGGACCATACCCAAGTCTTCTGCCTCCACACATAATTACCCTCATGGTCTCTAATAGGCCCTAATCTTTCTTTAGTTATCCTCTTGCTCTTAATGTATTTATAAAACATCTTTGGGTTTTCCTTGATTTTACCTGCCAACATTTTTTCATGCTCTCTCTTTGCTTTCCTAATTTCCTTTTTAATTTCACCCCTGCACTTTCTATACTCCTCTAGGGTTTCTATGGTATTGAGCACTCGGTAACTGTCATAAGCCTCCCTTTTTTTCTTTATCCCACCCTGTATGCCCCTTGACATCCAGGGGGCTCTCGATTTGTTAGTCCCACTCTTTTTCTTTAAGGGAACATACTTGCGCTGAGCCCTCACTATCTCCTCCTTGAATGCCTCCCACTTCAAGTAGCCGCTTCCAGTCCACTTTGGCTCAATCACGTCTCAGCTTAGTAAAATTGGCTTTTCCCCAATTGAGAACTTTTATTCCTGGTCTATCTTTGTCCTTTTCCATAACTACCCTAAATCTAACTGAATTATGATCACTACCACCAACATGCTCTCCCACTGATACCCCTTCCACCTGCCCAGCTTCATTCTCTAAAACTAGGTCCAGAACTGCCCCCTCCCTTGTTGGGCTTGTCACGTACTGGCTAAAAAGGTTTTCCTGAATGCATTTTCGGAATTCTGCACCATCTATACCATTCACACTAATTTTATCCCAGTTAATATTAGGGTAGTTGAAATCCCCTACTATTACTGCCCTATAGTTTTTGCATTTCTCAGAAATTTGCCTACATATTTGCTCTTCTATCTCCCTCTGACTGTTTAGGGGTATGTAATATACTCCCAGCAGTGTGATTGCCCCTTTTTTATTCTTCAGTTCAACCCATATGGCCTCATTGGATGATCCTTCTAAGATATCATCCCCCCTCACAGCTGTAATTGTTTCTTTAATCAATACTGCGACCCCACCTCCTTTTTTAACCCCCTTTCTATCTCGCCTGAAAACCCTGTAACCAGGAATGTTGAGCTGCCATTCCTGCCCTTCCTTCAGCCATGTCTCAGTAATGGCTATAATATCATACTATATTATATATATAATAACATGTCTATCTGTGCCCTCAGCTCATCTGCTTTATTCGCTCGACTCCTTGCATTAAAATATTTAGCATTGCCAAACTGCCTTGTCTATTTTCTAGCCTTTGTTTCCTCTGCCTTCCAAACTCGCTTACTAATTTTCTGCTTTCCATTTCCAGCTTGGCTTCTCTCCCTTCTGACAATACTCTCAAGTTCCCTTCCCCCTGCCAAGTTAGTTTAAACCCTCCCCAACAGCACGAGCAAACCCCACCGCGAGGATATTGGTTCCGGTTAGTTGAGGTGCAACCCGTCTGGCTTGTACAGGTCCCACCTCCGCCAGAAATGGTTCCAATGCCTCAGGAATCTAAAGCCCTCCATCCTGCACCATCTCTCCAACCACGCATTCATCCGCTCTATTCTCCTATTTCTGTACTCGCTAGCAGGTGGCACCGGGAGTAATCTGGAGATTACTGCCTTTGAGGTCCTGCTTTGTAATCTCCCTCCTAGCTCCCTAAAATCTGCCTGCAGGACCTCATTCCTCTTTCTGCCTGTCGTTGGTACCGATATGGACAACGAACTCTGGCTGATCACCCTAATAGTCATAGAGTCATAACGGCACAGGAGGAGGCCATTCGGCCCATTGAGTCCGTGCCGACTCTTTGTAGAGCAATCCAGTCAGTCCCATTCCCCCGCTCTATCCCCGTGGCCCTGCAAGTTTATTTCCCTCAAGTGCCTATCCAGTCTCCCCTTGAAAACATTGAGTGTCTCTGCTTCCACCACTTCCGTCGGCAGCGAATTCCAGGTCATCGCCACTCGCTGCGTAAAAAAGTTTTTTCTCACATCCCCCCTGTATCTCTTGCCCAAAACCTTAAATCTGTGTCCCCTAGTCCTTGTACCATCAACTAGTGGGAACAGCCTTTCCCCGTCTAGCCTATCCAAACCCGTCATAATCTTGTACACCTCTATCAAATCACCTCCTCCCTCAGAATGTCCTGCAGCTGTTCAGTGACATCCTTGACCCTGGCACCAGGGAGGCAACATACCATCCTGGAGTCACGTCTGCGGCCGCAGAAACGCCTGTCTGTTCCCCTAACTATCGAATCCCCTATCACTGTTGCCCTTCCACGCTTTTTCTCCCCCCCCCCCCCCCCCCCCCGGTGCAGCTGAGCCACCCATGGCGCCACGGACTTGGCTTTGGCTGCACTCCCCAGAGGAACCATGCCCTCACCAGTATCCAGAACTGAAAACCGGTTAGTGAGCGAGATGCACTCCGGGGACTCCTGCCCTACCTGCCTGGTCCTCCATCTCTGTCTGGCGGTCACCCATTCCCTCTCTACCTGCACAGTCTTAAGCTGCGGGGTGACCACATCCTGAAATGTGCTATCCACGAAGTTCTCAGCCTCGCGGATGCACTGCAATGACTCCAGCTGTCACTCAAGCTCCAAAACCCGCACACAATGTTGTCCAGGCCACAAGAAGCGTCCAGGACTTCCCACGTGGCACAGGATGTGCATTCCACGGGACTGAACTGCTCTGCCGGGCCTCTATTTAATAGACTATTAACTAACTTAGCAGAAATAAACTTAAAACTTTAACCAAAAACAGTCACTAGCTCCTCACCAATCAGCTCTTTCCCTCTATTTAATAGAGTAGGGTCTGTAATTTAGCCCGCAAGTCCGAGTTTAACTTAAACTAATACTCTTATTTTTAATTCACCTTACTGTTTTACTTACCCCGATTGAAATTTTAATTTCCCGGCTCTTAGTTAAACCAATGCCCTAGTTTAGGGAACGAAAAATAGAAAAATACTCACCAACCAATCGCTTACCTGCTTTCCTGTGCTGTCACACTTTGATATTATTTTCTTTCACACGTCCCGCTCAGGTCCACAGCCTCTGCTCTCTGGTCTCCTCTGCCTCGCTCTTTATCCCTCTCTCGCTCCCAGCTCCGGTCCCGCTCAGGTCCACAGCCTCTGCTATCGGGTCTCCTCTGCCGTGCTCTTTATCTCTCTCTCGCTCCCAGCTCCGGTTGCTCTCGGGTCTCCTCTGCCTCGCTCTTTATCCCTCTCTCGCTCCCAGCTCATGGTCCCGCTCAGGTCCGCAGCCCCTGCTCTCGGGTCTCCCCTGCCGTGCTCTTTAACTCTCTCTCGCTCCCAGCTCAGGTCCGCAGCCCCTGCTATCGGGTCTCCTCTGCCGTGCTCTTTAACTCTCTCTCACTCCCAGCTCAGATCCGCAGCCCCTGCTCTCGGGTCTCCCCTGCCGTGCTCTTTAACTCTCTCTCGCTCCCAGCTCAGGTCCGCAGCCCCTGCTCTCGGGTCTCCTCTGCCGTGCTCTTTAACTCTCTCTCGCTCCCAGCTCAGGTCCACAGCCTCTGCTATCGGGTCTCCTCTGCCGTGCTCTTTAACTCTCTCTCGCTCCCAGCTCAGGTCCGCAGCCCCTGCTCTCGGGTCTCCTCTGCCGCGCTCTTTAACTCTCTCTCGCTCCCAGCTCAGGTCCACAGCCTCTGCTATCGGGTCTCCTCTGCCGCGCTCTTTAACTCTCTCTCGCTCCCAGCTCAGGTCCACAGCCTCAGCTATCGGGTCTCCTCTGCCGTGCTCTTTAACTCTCTCTCGCTCCCAGCTCAGGTCCGCAGCCTCTGCTATCGGGTCTCCTCTGCCGTGCTCTTTAACTCTCTCTCGCTCCCAGCTCAGGTCCACAGCCTCAGCTATCGGGTCTCCTCTGCCGTGCTCTTTAACTCTCTCTCGCTCCCAGCTCAGGTCCACAGCCTCTGCTCTCGGGTCTCCTCTGCCGTGCTCTTTAACTCTCTCTCGCTCCCAGCTCAGGTCCGCAGCCTCTGCTATCGGGTCTCCTCTGCCGTGCTCTTTAACTCTCTCTCGCTCCCAGCTCAGGTCCGCAGCCTCTGCTATCGGGTCTCCTCTGCCGTGCTCTTTAACTCTCTCTCGCTCCCAGCTCAGGTCCGCAGCCTCTGCTATCGGGTCTCCTCTGCCGTGCTCTTTAACTCTCTCTCGCTCCCAGCTCAGGTCCGCAGCCTCTGCTATCGGGTCTCCTCTGCCGTGCTCTTTAACTCTCTCTCGCTCCCAGCTCAGGTCCGCAACCCCTGCTCTCAGGTCTCCCCTGCCGTGCTCTTTAACTCTCTCTCGCTCCCAGCTCATGGTCCCGCTCAGGTCCACAGCCTCTGCTCTCGGGTCTCCTCTGCCGCGCTCTTTATCTTGCTCTCGCTTCCAGATCCAGTCCCGCACATGTCCGCTGCCTCTGCTTTCGGGTCTCCTCTGCCGCGCTCTTTATCTTGCTCTCGCTCCAAGCTCAGGACCCGCTCAGGTCCGCAGCCTCTGTGTAAAAGCTGCTGTGTTTCACACTCTGGTCTGGTGTAACTGCTGCTATGTTTTTCTCTCCCCCAGGCCTAGTGGGTCTCGCTCTGTCCTACGCACTGTCATTCACCAACTTACTCTCTGGTGTCATTGCTAGCTTCACACAAACTGAATCGCAGATGGTGAGCGTGGAGCGTTTGGATGAGTATATCACCGAGATTCCCTTTGAGCCTCAGGATGGGGATATTAAGGTAAGAGGGAATTTGGGTGGGGGAGGAGAGTGTGTGTGTGCATGAGAGAGACAAGGGGGATGCAAGGGTAATGACCTGACAACAAGGGAAACCGGGAGAGACAACAATTGAGAGGGAAATGACCAAGACGAGTGACAGGTGGATACAGCAGAGCAACAAGTGAGGGGTAATCAACAGATAGACAAGACAGTGGGAAACGGGAGAAAGAAAATGAGGATGAAGGAAATGGAAGTGGAGAAAGTCTACAAGATTGAGAGGGAATGGGAGGGAGTGAGACAACAAGTGAGAGAAGGAAAGGGTCAGTGGAGCGGGGGTGGGGGGGGAAACAGAAGGACTCTTTGAAGTGTTCCATAGGGTTGATGTTATATTGGTACAGTCCCGCACTGTTTGAGCTGAGGACAGAAAAACAAATGATTGGCCTTAGGGAGCCTGGAAGTTCCCTGGACCGAGTAGCGGTCTGCAATTTAAAAATAAATATAGTTACCAGGCACTAGCCAGCTGGGTCTTTTTCTTTCCTCCTTTAATTCTTCCACTTTTGTCTCCACTCTCTTCCTCTGTTGAAGGCATTGATCCGGCCCATGGCCCTGGCAGGCTTCCACTCCCTTGCTCAGTTGCTCATTTTCTGCGCTTGAGTGATGGTGGCAACACAATTAAGTCAATCCTGTCCTCACCCAGTGTCTAGTGTAGTGGGAACCCTGGCTAGTTTTCCTCTCCAGAACCAGAAATACTGAGCAAATTTGTATTGTTCCTACTGCTGGCTGAGTTAAGATCAGCTAACTCAGCACAGAGCAAGGTTTGAACTGGGGACATTCCTGGTTTATACGGCTGAATAACTTGGTGTTTAATCAGCAGAGCCATCAGAGAGCTTAGCTAGTTGGCCCTTTCTGTAACTGTAAGGATATGAAGGGTTATGGAACCAAGGCGGGTAAGTGAAGTTGGGATACAGATCAGCCATGATCTAATTGAATGGCGGAACAGGCTCGAGGGGATGAATGGCCTACTCCTGTTCCTATGTTCTTAACTGTACAGAGAAACATTCAGTCATTGATCACTCTTTTATATCAACATAGGAACCAGAGTAGGACATTTTGCTCCTCGAGCCTGTTCCACCATTTAATGAGATCACGGCTGATCAATGACCTAACTCCATATACCCACCTTTGCCCCATATCCCTTAATACCTTTGGTTAACAAAAATCTATCAATCTCAGATTTAAAATTAACAATTAACCCAGCATCAATTGCCGTTTGCGGAAGAGAGTTCCAAACTTCTACCTCCCTTTGTGTGTAGAAGTGTTTCCTAATTTCACTCCTGAAAGGCCTGGCTCTAATTTTTAGACTATGCCCCCTAGTTCTAGAATCCCCAACCAGCAGAAATAGTTTCTCTCTATCTACCCTGTCAGTTCCCCTTAATATCTTGAAATGGAGTGACTCCTGCCAACGACCGGAAGCCGCGCAGAAACGTACTGCGCATTAATCTGGAACCAGAAGCTTCTTTCGGCATTTTCCTCTCAGCCCGCTGCCTCCCGGCATTTTACCCCTCAGCCCACTCCCTCCCGGCGTTTTACCTCACAGCCCACTCCCTCCCGGCATTTTACCTCACAGCCCGCTCCCTCCCGGCATTTTACCCCTCAGCCCGCTCCCTCCCGGCATTTTACCTCACAGCCCACTCCCTCCCGGCATTTTACCCCTCAGCCCGCTCCCTCCCGGCATTTTACCCCTCAGCCCACTCCCTCCCGGCATTTTACCTCACAGCCCACTCCCTCCCGGCATTTTACCCCTCAGCCCGCTCCCTCCCGGCATTTTACCTCACAGCCCACTCCCTCCCGGCATTTTACCCCTCAGCCCGCTCCCTCCCGGCATTTTACCCCTCAGCCCACTCCCTCCCGGCATTTTACCTCACAGCCCACTCCCTCCCGGCATTTTACCCCTCAGCCCGCTCCCTCCCGGCATTTTACCCCTCAGCCCGCTCCCTCCTGGCATTTTACCCCTCAGCCCACTCCCTCCCGGCATTTTACCCCTCAGCCCACTCCCTCCCGGCATTTTACCCCTAAGCCCGCTCCCTCCCGGCATTTTACCCCTCAGCCCGCCCTGTCCCGGCATTTTACCCCTCAGCCCACTCCCTCCCGGCATTTTACCTCACAGCCCACTCCCTCCTGGCATTTTACCCCTCAGCCCACTCCCTCCCGGCATTTTACCTCACAGCCCACTCCCTCCCGGCATTTTACCTCACAGCCCACTCCCTCCCGGCATTTTACCCCTCAGCCCGCTCCCTCCCGGCATTTTACCCCTCAGCCCGCTCTGTCCCGGCATTTTACCTCACAGCCCACTCCCTCCCGGAATTTTTCCTCACAGCCTGCTCTCTCCCGACATTTAACATTTTTTTTAACGAACTCGCTCCTGTGATGAACCGGCAGCGCGCATGCGCAGTCTGCTTCCGGTTCGTTGGCAGCAGTCGTGTCCATCTTGAAAACTTTGATATTATCACCACTTACCCTTCTAAATTCCAGGGACTAAAACCATAGTTTGTGTAATCTCTCTTCTTAATTTAACCCTTGGAGTCCAGGTATTATTCTGGTAAATCTATGCTGCACTCCCTCCAAGGCCAATATATCCTTCCTAAGGTGCGGTGCCCAGAACTGCTCACAGACTCCAAATGTGGTCTAACCAGGGTTTTGTACAGCTGCAGCATAACTTCTATGCCCTTGTATTCTAGCCCTCTAGATGTAAAGGCCAGCATTCCATTAGCCTTTTCGATTATTTTCTGCACCTGTCTTATGACATTTTAATGATCTGTGTACGTGGACCCCAAGTCTCTTTGGACCTCCACTGTTTCTAGCTTTTCCCCATTTAGAAAGTACTCTGTTCTATCCTTTTTAGGTCCAAATTTCTTTTCAAAGTGGATAACTTCACATTTGCCTTCATTGAAATCCATTTGCCACAATCTTTCCCATTCACTAAATCTAATATCTCTTTGTAACTTTATGCTTCCATCTACACTGCTTTAATGCCGCCAATCTTTGTGTCATCAGCGAACTTGGATATTTGACTTTCTATCCCATCATCTAAGTCGTTAATAAATACGGTGAATAATTGAGGCCCCAACACAGATCATAAGAACATAGCAATTAGGAGCAGGAGTTGGCCATACGGCCTCTCGAGCCTGCTCCGCCATTCAGTAAGATCATGGCTGATATTCGATCTCGGCTCCACTTTCCACCCGATCCCCATATCCCTTGATTCCCCATGAGTCCAAAAATCTTATCTTTCTCAGCCTTGAATATACTCTCTGACTCAGCATCCACAGTCCTCTGGGATAGAGAATTCCAAAGATTCACAGCCCTCTGAGTGAAGAAATTCCTCCTCATCTCAGTCTTAAATGGCCGACCCCTTATCCTGAGTCTATGCCCCCTAGTTCTAGACTCTCCAACCAGGGGAAACAATCTCTCAGCATCTACCCTGTCAATTCCCCTCAGAATCTTGTATGTTTCAATGAGATCAACTCTCATTCTTCTAAACTCCAGTGAGTATAGGCCCAATCTACTCAATCTATCCTCATCGGACAACCCTCTCATCCCAGGGATCAATCTAGTAAACCTTTGCTGCACTGCCTTTAAGGCATTTATGTCCTTTCTCAGATAAGGAGACCAAAACTGTGCACAGTACTCCAGGTGTGGTCTCACCAAAGCCCTGTACAATTGTACTAAGACTTCCTTACTCTTATACTCCAACCCCCTTGAAATAAAGGCCAACATGCCATTTGCCTTCCTAATTGCATGTTGTACCTGCATGCTAGCTTTCTGTGTTTCCTGTACGAGGACACCTAAATCTCTCTGAACACCAACATTTAATAGTTTCTCACCGTTCAAAAAATATTCTGGTTTTTCTATTCTTCCACCCTGTCAATCCTCCTCAGAATCTTGTATGTTGCGGGACACCACGAGTCACAACCTGCCCATTATCCCTACTCTCTATCTCCTGCCGCTCAGCCAATTTCCTAACCAGGTCAATAATTTGCCTTCAATTCCATGAGCTTCAACTTTAGCTAACCGTCTCTTATGAGGGAATATATCAGATGCCTTCTGGAAGTCCATTTAGTAACATCCAAAGACAATCCCCTCTCCACTACTTTAGTCACCTCTTCAAAAAATTCAGTCAGGTTTGTCAGGCATGACCTACCCTTTACAAATCCATGCTGGCTCTCTCTGATCAGCTGAAAATTTTCAACGTGTTCAGTCACTCTGTCCTTAATTCTCTGATGCGGAGATGCCGGTGTTGGACTGGGGTGGACAAAAGTGAGAAGTCGCACAACACCAGGTTATAGTCCAACAGATTTATTTGAAATCACAAGCTTTCGGAGCGCTGCCTGACGAAGGAGCGGTGCTCGGAAAGCTTGTGATTTCAAATAAAGCTGTTGGACTATAACCTGGTGTTGTGCGACTTCTCACTTTTGTCCTTAATTATAGACTCTCGTAATTTTCCAACAACAGATGTTAGGTTAACTGGTCTATAATTCCCGCTCTCACTTTTCCTAAATAGCGAAGTGACGTGCAATTTCCAATCTAAAGAAATGGTTCCCGAATGGAGAGAACTTTGAAAGATTATAGTTAGGGCATCGGCAATGTTCCCACCTACTTCCTTTTAGAACCCTGGGATGGAAACCATCTGGTCCTGGGGATTTGTCACTCTTCATTACTGTTATTTAACTTGCGTTAATTTTGTTGATTCCCTGTCCCTGATTTAATATTAGTTTCCTTGGGATTTCACATTTTGCAAGTTTTTCCTCATAACTCATACCTTTTACACTAGGCATCAACCACCTGGCTCTTCTCTACACTACTTCCAATGCTTAAATGTCTCCCTTGTTTGACAGCGACCGTGAATTAACACGGTACTCAAGATACAATCTGACCAAAGCATTGTCCCATTTGATCGTGGCCCTTAATTTGCGGTCAGCGGTGAAGCAAAGGCATTCGCTGCTGGCCCCTAAGTAAGCTTCCCACAAAGATCTCGTGATCTCTGTGGCGAGAAATTCGGTTTTCCAGACATGCAGTTGAAATCCACGTAGTTTAGTGGGAATCCCACAACGTGAGCTGCTGTGACATCAACAAGCTGTCTAAGCAGCCAATCATAGTGCAGAATTCTTACAGACCGAGAACCAGGACGTGAGTAAGCTCCTTTGATTCTAACTTTAAAAAAATGTTCGAGCAAAACAAAGATTAAGGCTCTCACACGGGGAAAAAGGTAAACCTGAAATAAAGATGAAAAAACTTAATTTTTTTTGATTAAAATGGATTAATTTGACACTCCACAAAATTAAAATTAGTTTTTCAGGGCCATAACGTTTGTTTAGCAGTCAATAAGCTGCTAAAACCTCAGTTACACCTAATCTGAAAGGGTCTAACTTTTAATGGGGTATTTAACAGTGGTATTCCTGTGGAAGAGCCAAAGTTTTTGTCAGTTTCCCTGATTTCACAGATGACATGGATTGTCGGCTGTGGAAGGTGGGGGTGGGGGGTGGCCACAGTGCAGCCAGTGTCGGAGCAGTGAATGACTGACCGCCACTTCAGGATTTCCACGTTAGGATGCGCATACACTACATCCTGAAGTTGCGGTCAGTTTCAGAGGGGTAATAACAGCGCAAGTTGTTCGTTCGCTGTTATTACGCACCGCAAATTCCGGGCCAATGACCTTAGCAGGCCTGGCAGCATCTATAGCAAAAGGAAAGAAATTGATGTTTCAGGTTCTGACAAAGGGTCACATAGACTTGAAATGTTACTTTTCTCCATTCTCCACAGATGCTGCCTGACCTGAGCGTTTTCAGCATTTTCTGTGTTATTTTCAGATTTCCAGCATCTGCAGTATTTTGCTATTTGTTGATGACCTCTTTTGATTTATATTCGACTGTTTTCACTATGTAGTTCAGCATTCCGTTGTGTCTCTTCATTGCTGTTCTGCTTTATTTGGACATGTTAAACATTCAGTCCGTTAAGATATTTCAACAACATTCATGGAGTATATATGTTATATAAGAACATAAGAACATAAGAAGTAGGAGCAGGAGTCGGCCATACGACCCTTCGGGCCTGCTCCGCCATTCAATAGGATCATGGCTGATCCGAACCTAGACTCATGTCCACTTCCCTGCCCGCTCCCCATAACCTTAATTCCCTTATCAGCTAGGATGTTGCCGATGTTTTCCTCCGATGTGCATTACATAACCAATTCATGGTGTAAGTTTTGAGCTGCTTCCTTCAATTTCACTACCGTTCCTAGTTTGATATCATTTGGTGTCTTCAGCAGATTTGACTAATTTGCTTTGAGTTTTTGAATCCCGGTTGTTGATGTAAATTAGAAATAGTAGTGGTCCCAATACTGAGCCCTGGGGTACCTCACTCAGAATGTCCCCATAGCCTCACACATAACTGATCTAACAAATACCTATTGTTTGTCATTCCTCAGCCAATTTCTTATCCATTCTCAAAATTTACCTGAATCCCCAGTCTTGAGTTTAACTAATGGCTTTTTGTGTGAAACTTCGTCAAATAGATTTTGAAAGTTAAGTTATACCATGATGTAGGGCTTACCACAGTCCACAGTCATTTCATGGAGGTTGGTTAGGCAGGATATTTTCCTTCTAAAGCCATGTTTAACTACTATCTACTAGATTATTGTTGTAGAGATAATTATCAAGCTTACTTATGATAATCAATTCCATTTTACATGGAAGACGAATGTGTCATCCTTTTATTGAACAGAGCACCACATTATACCTGACTGTGTAGGTGACTGTTGGTTGGGGTTGCTGTTCTTCTATGTCTACCAGTGGTTTGAGGTTGTTCTGGTCACTGTCCTTGCCTGTTTACCAGTGATGTGGAGATGCCGGTGTTGGACTGGGGTGGACAAATGTGAGAAGTCGCACAACACCAGGTTATAGTCCAACAGCTTTATTTGAAATCACAAGCTTTCGGAGCACTGCTCCTTTGTCCGGTGAAGTGAAGAGATGTATATAGGCACAGCATATATAGTCAGAGAACACTGCCAGATGATTACAGTTAATCTTTCTAACTGCCCTTTATCACACCTCGGCAGAGATAATCACGGCAATCAAAGGTGTGGATGGTGTCCAAACAGGTCAGTCAGGAAAACATTACATCAAAGACAATGAGGTGGGGTCACAAGGGGTCAAATGTGGCAGATGCTGGGGTCTGTATGGAAAACAAAAAACTTTTTTAGCTGGAAATCACAGCACGTCCGGCCGCATCTGTGTAGTGAGAACAAGCCAACGACGACTCGAGTCTGGATGACTCTACGTCAGGTGGGGTTACATGTAGCGTGACATGAACCCAAGATCCCGGTTGAGGCCGTCCTCATGGGTGCGGAACTTGGCTATCAGTTTCTGCTCGACGATTTTGCGTTGTCGTGTGTCTCGAAGGCCGCCTTGGAGAACGCTTACCCGAAGATCGGAGGCTGAAATTCCTTGACTGCTGAAGTGTTCCCCGACTGGGAGGGAACACTCCTGCCTGGCGATTGTTGCGCGGTGTCCGTTCATACGTTGTCGCAGTGTCTGCATGGTCTCGCCGATGTACCATTGTCCGGGGCATCCTTTCCTGCAACGTATGAGGTAGACAACATTGGCCGAGTCACATGAGTATGTACCATGTACCTGGTGGGTGGTGTCCTCACGTGTGATGATGGTATCTGTGTTGATGATCTGGCATGTCTTGCAGAGGTTGCCGTGGCAGGGTTGTGTGGTGTCGTGGTCGCTGTTCTCCTGAAAGCTGGGTAATTTGCTGCGAACGATGGTCTGTTTGAGGTTAGGCGGCTGTTTGAAGGCGAGTAGTGGGGGCGTGGGGATGGCCTTAGCGAGGTGTTCGTCGTCATCGATGACATGTTGAAGGCTGCGAAGAACATGGCGTAGTTTCTCCGCTCCGGGGAAGTACTGGACGACGTAGGGTACTCTGTTGGTTGTGTCCCGTGTTTGTCTTCTGAGGAGGTCTATGCGATTTTTCGCTGTGGCTCGTCGGAACTGTCGATCGACGAGTCGAGCGTCATATCCCGTTCTTACGAGGGTGTCTTTCAGCGTCTGTAGGTGTCCATCGCGTTCCTCCTCGTCTGAGCAGATCCTGTGTATTCGCAGGGCTTGTCCATAGGGGATGGCTTCTTTAACGTGGTTAGGGTGGAAGCTGGAGAAGTGGAGCATCGTGAGGTTGTCCGTGGGCTTGCGGTAGAGTGAAATGCTGAGGTGTCCGTCTTTGATGGAGATTCGTGTGTCCAAGAATGAAACCGATTCTGAGGAGTAGTCCATGGTGAGTTTGATGGTAGGATGGAACTTGTTGATGTTATCGTGTAGTCTTTTCAGTGATTCTTCGCCGTGGGTCCATAGGAAGACAATGTCGTCGATGTATCTGGTGTATAGCGTTGGTTGGAGGTCCTGTGCAGCGAAGAAGTCTTGCTCGAACTTGTGCATGAAGATGTTGGCGTATTGGGGTGCGAATTTGGTCCCCATGGCTGTTCCGTGTGTTTGGGTAAAAAACTGGTTGTCGAAGGTGAAGACATTGTGGTCAAGCATGAAGCGGATGAGTTGTAGGATGGCGTCTGGAGATTGGCTGTTGTTGGTGTTGAGTACTGAGGCTGTCGCAGCGATGCCGTCATCGTGGGGGATACTGGTGTAGAGTGCCGAGACGTCCATCGTGGCGAGGAGTGTTCCTGGTTCAACTGGTCCGTGGGTGCTGAGTTTCTGTAAGAAGTCTGTAGTGTCGCGACAGAAGCTGGGGGTTCCCTGTACGATGGGTTTCAGGATGCCCTCGATGTATCCAGAGAGGTTCTCACACAGGGTTCCGTTGCCTGATACGTTGTCGCAGTGTCTGCATGGTCGTATGAACGGACACCGCATAACAATCGCCAGGCAGGAGTATTCCCTCCCAGTTGGGGAACACTTCAGCAGTCAAGGACATTCAGCCTCCGATCTTCGGGTAAGCGTTCTCCAAGGCGGCCTTCGAGACACACGACAACGCAAAATCGTCGAGCAGAAACTGATAGCCAAGTTCCGCACCCATGAGGACGGCCTCAACCGGGATCTTGGGTTCATATCACGCTACATGTAACCCCACCTGACGTAGAGTCATCCAGACTCGAGTCATCGTTGGCTTGTTCTCTTTACACAGATGCGGCCGGACCTGCTGTGATTTCCAGCAAAAAAAGTTTTTTGTTTTCCATACAGACCCCAGCATCTGCCACCTTGTCTTTGATGTAATGTTTTCCTGACTGACCTGTTTGGACACCATCCACACCTTTGATTGCCGTGATTATCTCTCTGCCGAGGTGTGATAAAGGGCAGTTGGAAAGATTAACTGTAATCATCTGGCAGTGTTCTCTGACTATATATGCTGTGCATATATGCATCATCTCTTCACTTCACCTGATGAAGGAGCAGCGCTCCGAAAGCTTGTGATTTCAAATAAAGCTGTTGGACTATAACCTGGTGTTGTGCGACTTCTCACTTTTGTCCACCCCAGTCCAACACCGGCATCTCCACATCATAGAATATAAGAGCAGGGAGGTTATGATGGAGCTGTACAAAACGCTAGTTGGGCCACAGCTGGAATACTGTGTGCAGTTCTGGTCGCCACACTATAGGAAGGATGTGATTGCATTGGAGAGGGTGCAGAGGAGATTCACCAGGATGTTACCTGGGCTGGAGCGCTTCAGCTATGGAGAGAGACTGGACAGGCTGGGGTTGATTTCCTTAGAGCAGAGAAGGCTGAGGGGGGACCTGATTGAGGTGTACAAAATTATGAGGGGCATAGATAGGGTAGATAGAAAGGAACTTTTCCCCTTAGTAGAGGGGTCAATAACCAGGGGGCATAGTTTCAAGGTAAGGGGCAGGTGGTTTAGAGGGGATTTGAGGAAAAACATTTTCACCCAGAGGGTGGTTGGAATCTGGAACTCACTGCCTGAAAGGGTGGTAGAGGCAGGGACCCTCACAACATTCAAGAAGCATTTAGATGAGCACTTGAAACGCCATAGCATACAAGGCTACGGACCAAGTGCTGGAAAATGGGATTAGAATAGACAGGGCTTGATGGCCGGCGCGGACACGATGGGCCGAAGGGCCTCTTTCTGTGCTGTATAACTCTATGACTTATTCTGGTCACTCTCCTTGCCTGTATACCAGTGGTTTCACTTGTGCTGGTCACTACACTTGCCTCTATACCAGTAGTTTGAATTGTTCTGGTCACTGTCCTTGCCTCTATACCAGTGGTTTGAGTTGTTCTGGTCACTGTCCTTGCCTCTATACCAGTGGTTTGAGTTGTTCTGGTCACTGTCCTTGCCTCTATACCAGTGGTTTGAGTTGTTCTGGTCACTGTCCTTGCCTGTATACCAGTGGTTTGAGTTGTTCTGGTCTTCTTCTTCTTAGGCAGTCCCTCGGAACCGAGGATGACTTGCTTCCACACTAAAAATGAGTTCTCAGGTGGCTGATGAGTCCAATGCGGGACCTACAGCCTCTGTCACAGGTGGGGCAGACGGTGATTGAAGGGGCTGGTGGGTGGGGTGCTTGGGTTGATGTGCACTCCTTCCGCTGTTTGTGCTTGGCTTCCGCTTGCTCCCGGCGAAGAGACTCGAGGTGTTCGGCGCCTTCGCGGATGCTTCTCCTCCAATTTGTGCGGTCTTGGGCCAGGGATTCCCAGGTGTCGGTGGGGATGTTGCACTTTTTCAAGGAGGCTTTGAGGGTGTCCTTGAAGTGTTTCCTCTGCCCACCTGAGGCTCTCTTACCGTGTCGGAGCTCCGAGTAGAGCGCTTGTTTTGGGAGTCTCGTATCGGGAATGCGGACGATGTGGCCCGTCCATCGGAGCTGATCGAGCTGTCCTTGCCTGTATACCAGTGGTTTGAGTTGAAGAAAGATTGAGCAGGTTGGGCCTATACTTATTGGAATTTAGAAGAATGAGAGGTGATCTTATTGAAACATATAAGATACTGAGGGGGCTCGACAAGGTAGATGCAGAGAGGATGTTTATCCTCGTGGGGAAATCTAGAACTCGGGAGCATAGAACTGAGGTGAGGAGGAATTTCTTCTGAGGGTCATAAATCTGTGGAATTCTCTGCATCAGAGAGCCGTGGAGGCTGGGTCATTAAATACATTTAAGGTGGAGATAGACAGATTTTTGCAAGATAAGGGAGTGAAGGGTTATGGGGAGCGGGCAGGGAAGTGGCTTTGAGCCCAAGATCGAGGGGCCAAGTGGCCTATTCCTGCTCCTATTTCTTATGTTCTTATGAGTGTGGTGAGGGTGGTTGGGTCACTGACCTTACCTGTCTGGGTGGTGAGGGTGGTTGGGTCACTGTCCTTACCTGTCTGTGGGTGACACCGATCCTTATCACCTTTCAAAAAGAAGGAAGGCAAAAATTGAAAAAGGGTCAAACATGAGGGCAGGTTACATAAACTTAGCTTGTATTGCCTTGAGTATTGAAGATTGAGGGGTTATCTGATCACGATGTTTAACATGTTAAAAGGATTTGATAGGGTAGATTCGGAAAAAGTAGTTCCTCTGGTGGGGGAATCAAGAACCAGGTGACCTAATAATTAGAACTTGCCCATTCAGAAGCGAAATTAGGAAGCACATTTTCACATGAAGGGTAGTAGAAATCTGAACCTCCACCTCCCCCCCCCACCCCTCCCCCGGCAAAGACTGTGGATACTAGAACAATTGGAGATTTCAAGACTGAGAGAGAGATTTTTGTTAGGTAAGGGTATTGAGGGATATGGAGAAAAGGCAGGTAAATGGAGTTGAGGTACAGATCAGCCATGATCTAATTGAATGGCGGAGCAGGCTTGAGGGGTGATTGGCCTACTCCTGTGTTCCTAAACACAAGCTCAAGTCAATCAGAGTTTAACTGTTGTTTGGTCAGAACATAAGAGTTAGGAGCAAGAGTAGGCCATACGGCCCCTCGAGCCATTCAATAAGATCATAGCTGATCTTTGACCTTAACTCCACTTTCCCACCCGATCCCCATATCCCTTGATTGCCCCACTGACTCCCACAGCTACCTGGACTACACTTCCTCCCACCCCGCTTCCTGTAAGGACTCTATTCCATTCTCCCAGTTTCTCTGTCTCCGCCGCGTCTGTTCTGATGATGCCACCTTCAATACCAGTGCTTCCGATATGTCTTCCTTTTTCCTCAACCGAGGATTCCCCTCTACTGTGGTTGACACGGCCCTTGACCGTGTCCGTTCCATTTCCCGCACTTCTGCTCTCACCCCTTCCCCTCCCTCCCTCCCAGAACCACGATAGGGTTCCCCTTGTCCTCACCTTTCACCCCACCAGCCTCCACATTCAACGGATCATCCTCCGCCATTTCCGCCACCTCCAACGTGATCCCACCACCAAACGCATCTTCCCCCACCTCCCCTTTCAGCATTCCGAAGGGACCGCTCCCTGTGCAACACCCTGGTCCACTCCTCAATCACCCCTAACAGCCCTTCCCCTTCGCCCGGCACCTTCCCGTGCAAGCGCAGGAGATGCAACACCTGCCCTTTTACCTCCTCCCTTCCCACTGTCCAGGGCCCCAAACACCCCTTCCAGGTGAAACAGCGATTTACTTGTACTTCTTGCAATTTAGTATACTGTATTCGCTGCTCACGATGCGGTCTCCTCTACATTGGGGAGACCAAACGCAGATTGGGCGACCGCTTTGCGGGACACCTCCGTTCAGTCCGTAAGGGTGACCCCGAGCTTCCGGTCGCCTGTCACTTTAATTCTCCGCTTCACTCCCACTCTGATCTCTCTGTCCTCGGCCTATTACATTGTTCCAATGAAGCTCAACGTAAGCTCGAGGAACAGCACCTCATCTTTCGATTAGGCACTTTACAGCCTTCTGGACTCAACATTGAGTTCAACAATTTCAAACTATAAACCCTGCTCCCATTTTTCATGCTGTATGATTTTGCCATCCCCATTTGCAACATTTTATCTTTCCTGCCTCCTACCTTAGCACAGTATATTCCTTCAATTCCTTCCTCCCCTCCCACCAACCCACCCCCCGCACCTGCTTAATATCTGTTACATCTCCAGCTTTTTCCAGTTCTGAGGGTCCCAGACCTGAAATGTTAACTCTGTTTCTCTCTCCACGGATGCTGCCTGGCCTGCTGAGTGTTTCCAGCATTTTCTGTTGTTATTTTAGTTAATAAAGCTTATGGCATCCTGGGCTTTATACATAGAGGCATAGAGTACAAAAGCCAGGAAGTTATGCTAAACCTATATAAAACACTAGTTCAGTCCCAGCTGGAGTATTGTGTCCAATTCTGAGAACCACACTTTAGGAAGGACGTGAAGGCTTTGGAGCGGGTACAGAAGAGATTTACTAGAATGGTTCCAGGGATGAGGGATTACAGTTATGTGGATAGACTGGAGAAGCTGGGGTTATTTTCCTTCGAGCAGAGAAGGCTAAGAGGAGGTTTGATTGAGGTGTTTAAAATCATGAAGGTTTCTGTTTCCAATGGCTGAAGGATCGATAACCAGTGGCAACAGATTCAAGGTGATTGGCAAAAGAACCAGAGGCGACATGAGGAAAAACTGTTTTACACAACGAGTGGTTAGGATTTGGAATGCACTGCACAGATTCAATAGTGACCTTCAAAAGGGAATTGGATAAACACTTGGAGAAAAAATTGCAGGGATGTGGAGCCGGGGAGTGGGACTAACTGGATAGCTCTTCAAAAGAGCTCGATGGGCCGAATGGCCTCCTTCTGTGCTGTGCTATTCTATGATTCTTGTTTGTCACATTTTCATTCTCACATTTGTGCCCTCACGATTTATTGATTGATTCAAAGTAAGACAGCAGCAAACCAGGACTGAAGAGGTAATGAATGTAGGAATTGAAAGCCAGGAAAGCAGCTGGAAATTACTTATGACTTATGAAAACAACCAAAGTGAACAAATTGGTTCACTGAGAATCCGTAAAAAAAAATATTTGCCCACCATTTTTCCTCAGTAATGTCCAATATAGGGTTTTAAACAAATTAAAATCAACAAATACCATTTTAAAATAACGTGATTAACTACAGGTAAAAAACATTGAGGCAATTGTATGTGTTAATGTAATTGTTAAATCTGATTTTAATATCTTAACAGAAGATTTTACGAGATGGCCTTGGACTATTCCCAGAAACACAGGCTTGCGATTGATGATCAGAGCTTTACCACTTCTGTATTTGACAGAAACAGAGTTCGAGACAGATACACATCAAGGACCAATCACACAACAAAATTCAAATTTACAGGATTTTTTACAAACCAATGCTACCAGATGCAGGATCCATCCTACCCAGTACTGTACCTTACACCTCCTCTTGTATCCCTCCCAGTGCAGTACCTTCCCCTCCTCTCTCCTTTCTCCCAGTGCAGTACCTTCCCCTCCTCTCTCCTTTCTCCCAGTGCAGTACCTTCCCCTCCTCTCTCCTTTCTCCCAGTGCAGTACCTTCCCCTCCTCTCTCCTTTCTCCCAGTGCAGTACCTTCCCCTCCTCTCTCCTTTCTCCCCGTGCAGTACCTTCCCCTCCTCTCTCCTTTCTCCCCGTGCAGTACCTTCCCCTCCTCTCTCCTTTCTCCCCGTGCAGTACCTTCCCCTCCTCTCTCCTTTCTCCCAGTGCAGTACCTTCACCTCCTCTCTCCTTTCTCCCAGTGCAGTACCTTCACCTCCTCTCTCCTTTCTCCCCGTGCAGTACCTTCACCTCCTCTCTCCTTTCTCCCCGTGCAGTACCTTCCTCTCCTTTCTCCCCGTGCAGTACCTTCCCCTCCTCTCCCCGTGCAGTACCTTCCCCTCCTCTCCCCGTGCAGTACCTTCCCCCTCCTCTCCCCGTGCAGTACCTTCCCCCTCCTCTCCCCGTGCAGCACCTTCCCCCTCCTGTCCCAGTGCAGTATCTTCCCCTCCTCTCTCCTTTCTCCCCGTGCAGTACCTTCCCCCTCCTCTCCCCGTGCAGTACCTTCCCCCTCCTGTCCCAGTGCAGTATCTTCCCCTCCTCTCTCCTTTCTCCCCGTGCAGTACCTTCCCCCTCCTCTCCCCGTGCAGCACCTTCCCCTCCTCTCTCCTTTCTCCCCGTGCAGTACCTTCACCTCCTCTCTCCTCTCTCCCCGTGCAGTACCTTCCCCTCCTCTCCCCGTGCAATACCTTCCCCCTCCTCTCCCCGTGCAGTACCTTCCCCCTCCTCTCCCCGTGCAGTACCTTCCCCCTCCTCTCCCCGTGCAGTACCTTCCCCCTCCTCTCCCCGTGCAGTACCTTCCCCCTCCTCTCCCCGTGCAGTACCTTCCCCCTCCTCTCCCCGTGCAGTACCTTCCCCCCTCTTCTCCCCGTGCAGCGCCTTCCCCCTCCTCTCCCCGTGCAGTACCTTCCCCCTCCTCTCCCCGTGCAGTACCTTCCCCCCTCCTCTCCCCGTGCAGCGCCTTCCCCCTCCTCTCCCCGTGCAGCACCTTCCTCCTCCTCTCCCCGTGCAGTACCTTCCCCCCTCCTCTCCCCGTGCAGCACCTTCCCCCTCCTCTCCCCGTGCAGCACCTTCCCCCTCCTCTCCCCGTGCAGTACCTTCCCCCCTCCTCTCCCCGTGCAGCACCTTCCCCCTCCTCTCCCCGTGCAGTACCTTCCCCCTCCTCTCCCCGTGCAGCGCTTTCCCCCTCCTCTCCCCGTGCAGTACCTTCCCCCTCCTCTCCCCGTGCAGTACCTTCCCCCTCCTCTCCCCGTGCAGTACCTTCCCCCTCCTCTCCCCGTGCAGTACCTTCCCCCCTCTTCTCCCCGTGCAGCGCCTTCCCCCTCCTCTCCCCGTGCAGTACCTTCCCCCTCCTCTCCCCGTGCAGTACCTTCCCCCCTCCTCTCCCCGTGCAGCGCCTTCCCCCTCCTCTCCCCGTGCAGCACCTTCCCCCTCCTCTCCCCGTGCAGTACCTTCCCCCCTCCTCTCCCCGTGCAGCACCTTCCCCCTCCTCTCCCCGTGCAGCGCCTTCCCCCTCCTCTCCCCGTGCAGCGCCTTCCCCCTCCTCTCCCCGTGCAGCACCTTCCCCCTCCTCTCCCCGTGCAGTACCTTCCCCCCTCCTCTCCCCATGCAGCACCTTCCCCCTCCTCTCCCCGTGCAGCACCTTCCCCCTCCTCTCCCCGTGCAGTACCTTCCCCCTCCTCTCCCCGTGCAGCGCTTTCCCCCTCCTCTCCCCGTGCAGCACCTTCCCCCTCCTCTCCCCGTGCAGTACCTTCCCCCTCCTCTCCCCGTGCAGTACCTTCCCCCTCCTCTCCCCGTGCAGTACCTTCCCCCTCCTCTCCCTCCTCTCCTTTCTCCCAGTGCGGTACCTTCACCCTCCTCTCCAGTGTCTCCCCACTACTAGCAGATAGAAAATCCACCAGAGAGCCAAACCACATCTTTTGCTGTTCTATGAAACCTCATGCTCCCCCTTTTCAGTGGTGTCAGAAGATAAGATTTAGATTCCTGAGGAATTGTAACCGTTTCTGGGGGAGGTGGGACCTCTACAAGCCAGATGGTTTGCACCTCAATAGGAATGGGACCAATATCCTCGCGGGAGAGTTTGCTGGTGCTGTTGGAGAGGATTTAAACTAGCTTGGCAGGGGGATGGGAACCTGAGGGTAGAAGCAGAAGGGAGAAAAGCTAAGCTGGAAATAGATAATAGGGGTTCAGGTAAAGGGGTATTTAGGAAGGCAAAGAGAAAGGAGAAGACAATAGAGCAGGGCAACGACAGGGGTAACGATAACCAGAATGTATCAGGAAGGGGCAGAGCGTACAAGCATAAGAGTGCACCAGAAAATAGAGTCAGAGTAAGGAAAAATGATAAGGTAAAATTAAAGGCTCTTTATCTGAATGCACGTGGCATTCGTAACAAGATAGATGAGTTGACAGCACAAATAGAAATAAATGGGTATGATCTGATAGCCATTACAGAGACGTGGTTGCAAGGTGACCAAGGCTGGGAACTGAAATTTCAGGGGTATTTGACATTTCGGAAGGATAGGCAGAAAGGAAAAGGAGGCGGGGTAGCTCTGTTAATAAAGGAAGAGATCACTGCATTGGTGAGGAATGATATTGGCTCAGAAGCTCAAGATGTAGAATCAGTTTGGGTGGAGATAAGAAATAGTAAGGGTAAGAAGTCACTGGTGGGAGTAGTATATAGGCCCCCTAACAGTAGCTATACTGTAGGACAGAGTATAAATCAAGAAATAATGGGGGCTTGTAAGAAAGGTCGTCTTCTTCTTAGGCGGAACTGAGGATGACTTGCTTCCACGTTAAAAATGAGTTCGCAGGTGACTGATGAGTCCAATGCGGGACCTACAGTCTCTGTCACAGGTGGAGCAGACGGTGGTTGAAGGGGCAGGTGGGTGGGGTGCTTGGGTTGACTTGCGCTGCCTGCGCTTGGCTTCCGCTTGCTCCCGGCGAAGAGACTCGAGGTGTTCGGCGCCTTCCAGGATGCTTCTCCTCCACTTTGTGTGGTCTTGGGCCAGGGATTCCCAGGTGTCGGTGGGGATGTTACACTTTTTCAAGGAGGCTTTGAGGGTGTCCTTGAAGCGTTTCCTCTGCCCACCTGGGGCTCTCTTGCCGTGCCGGAGTAGAGCGCTTGTTTTGGGAGTCTCGTATCGGGCATGCAGACAATGTGACCTGTCCATCGGAGCTGATTGAGCGTGGTCAAAGCTTCGATGCTGGGGATGTTGGCCTGAGCAAGAACACTGACGTTGGTGCGCCTATCCTGCCAATGGATTTGCAGGATCTTGCGGAGGCAAGAAAGGTACTGCAATAATCATGGGCGATTTTAATCATCATATAGATTGGACAAATCAAATTGGCACGGGTAACCTTGAGGACGAGTTCATAGAGTATTTGGGATGGTTTCTTAGAGCAATACGTTGAGGAACCAACCAGGGAGCAAGCTATTTTAGATCTGGTAATGTGTAATGAGACAGGATTAATTAATGATCTATGAATAATGAATAGTAAAGGATCCCCTAGGAAAGAGTGATCATAGCATGGTAGAATTTCAAATTCAGTTTGAGGGTGAGAAACTTGGGTCTGAAACTAGTGTCCTAAACTTAAATAAAGGCAATTACAAGGGTATGAGGACAGAGTTGGCTAAAGTGGACTGGGAAAATAGATTGAAGGGTAAGACGGTAGATCAGTAGTGTCAAACATTTAAGGAGATATTTCATAAATCTCAGTAAAGGTGTATTCCAGTGAGAAAGAAAGGCTCTACGAGAAGGATGAACCATCCGTGGCTAACTAAGGAAGTTAAGGATGGTATGAAATTGAAAGAAAAGGCATACAATGTTGCGAAGATTAGTGGTAGGCCAGAGGATTGGGAAATTTTTAGAAACCAGCAAAGGATGACTCAAAAAATTATAAATATGGAGAAGATAGAGTATGAGAGTAAACTAGCAAATAATATAAGAACAGACAGTAAGAGCTTTTTCAGGTATATAAAAAGGAAGAGAGTAGCTAAAGTAAACATTGGTCCCTTAGAGGATGAGACTGGGGAATTAATAATGGGAAATAGAGAAATGGCAGAGACTCTAAACAATTATTTTGGATCGGTCTTCACGGTAGAAGACACTAAACATCCCAATAATAATAGGTAATCAAGGGGCTATAGGGAGGGAGGAACTTAGAATAATCTCTATCACTAGAGAAAAAGTACTAGGCAAACTAATGGGGCTAAAGGCCAACAAGTCCCCTGGACCTGATGGCCTGCATCCTTATGTCTTAAAAAAAGTGGCTGCAGAGATAGTGGATGTGTTGGTTGTAATCTACCAAAATTCCCTGGATTCTGGAGAGGTCCCAGCGGATTAGAAAACCGCAAATGTAACGCCACTATTCAAGAAAGGAGGGAGACAGAAAGCAGGAAACTATAGGCCAGTTAGCCTAACATCTGTCATTGGGAAAATGCTGGAATCCATTATTAAGGAGGTAATAGCAGGACATTTAGAAAATCATAAGACAATCAAGCAGATATGAAAGGGAAATCGTGTTTGACAAATTTGCTAGAGTTCTTTGAGGATGTAACAAACAGGGTGGATAAAGGGGAACCAGTGGATGTGGTGTATTTGGATTTCCAGAAGGCATTCGATAAGGTGCCACATAAAAGGTTACTGCACAAGATAAGAGCGCGCAGGGTTGGGGGTAATATTTTGGCATGGATAGGGGATTGGCTAACTAACAGAAAACAGAGAGTCGGGATAAATGGGTCATTTTCCGGTTGGCAACCAGTAACTAGTGGGGTGCCACAGGGATCAGTGCTGGGGCCTCAACTATTTACAATCTATCTTAATGACTTGGATGAAGGGACCGAGTGTACTGTAGCCAAATTGGCTGATGATACAAAGATAGGTGGGTTAGCAAGTTGTGAAGAGGGCACAAAGAGTCTGCAAAGCGATATAGATAGGTTAAGTGAGTGGGCAAAAATTTGGCAGATGGAGTACAATGTGGGAAAATGTGAGGTTATCCACTTTGGAAGGAAGAATGAAAAAGCAAATTATTATTTAAATGGAGTGAGACTACAAAATGCTGCAGTACAGTGGGATCTGGGGGTCCTAGTACATGAAACACAAAGTTAGCATGCAGGTACAGCAAGTAATTAGGAAGGCTAATGGAATGTTGGCCTTTATTGCAAAGGGTAATGGAGTATAAAAATAGGGAAGTTTTGATGCAACTTTACAGGGCGCTGGTGAGACCACACCTGGAGTACTGCGTACAGTTGTGGTCTCCATATTTAAGGAAGGATATACTTGCATTGGAGGCAGTGCAGAGAAGGTTCACTAGGTTGATTCCTGGGATGAAGGGGTTGACGTATGAAGAAAGGTTGAGCAGGTTGGGCTTATACTCATTGGAGTTTAGAAGAATGAGAGATGATCTTATTGAAACATAAGATTCTGAGGGGGATTGCTGAGAGGATGTTTCCCCCAGTGGGGGTATCTAGAACTAGGGGGCATAGTTTCAGAATAAGGGGTCGCCCATTTAAGACGGAGATGAGAAGGAATTTCTTCTCTGAGGGTCGTGAATCTTTGGAAATCTGTGGAGGCGGAGTCATTGAATATATTCAAGGTGGAGATTGACAGACATTTGAACTACAAGGGAGTCAAAGGGTATGGGGAGAGAGCGGGAAAGTGGTGTTGAGGACAAGATTGGATCAGCCATGATCTTATTGAATGGTGGATCAGGCTTGAGGGGCCGATTGGCCTACTCCTGCTCCTGTTTCTTATGTTCTTGTGTTGCACATCATTTTAGCAGGTAACCAAGGAGATAAACCACACACAACGATCAAAAAAACCCAATGTAGGTCAGGGAGCACAGGGCTGATGGGTGAACGGGATTTGGTGCGAGTTAGGTTAAGGGCAGCAGAGTTTTGGATGAGCGTAAGTTTACGTTTGGTGGGAGGCTGGCCAACAGAGCAATGGAATAGTCGAGTCTAGAGGTAACAAAGGCATGGATGAGTGTTTCAGTAGCAGATGGGCTGAGGCAGGGGCCTTACACTGTGTCAATAGGTACAGTGCCTCTGGTTGTATTATATAAACACACCATCAGTGGGTACAATGCATTTGCTGTATTATGTAAACACACTATTTGTCCTCGTTCTCATCAATCTACCTGTCGTAGATGCATCTGTCCATGGAAGTATTGGTAGGAGTGACCACTGCACAGTCCTTGTGGAGACGAAGTCCCGTCTTCACACTGAGGACACACTCCATCATGTTGTGTGGCACTACCAAGGTGATAAATGGGATAGGTTCATAACAGATCGAGCAGCTCACAATTGGGCATCCATGAGGCGCTGTGGGCCATCAGTAGCAGCAGAATTGTATTCCACCACAATCTGTAACCTCATGGCCTGTCATATCCCTCACTCTACCATTACCAGCAAGCCAGGGGACCAACCCTGGTTCAATAAGGAGTGTAGAAGAGCAGGCCAGGAGCAGCACCAGGTGTACTGAAAAATGAAGTGCCAACCTGGTGAAGCCAAAACACAGCTATTGACACAGTTAAGCGATCCCACAACCAACAGATCAGATAAAAGCTCTGCAGTCCTGCCACATCCAGTCATGAATGGTGGTGGACCATTAAACAACAGGAGCAGGAGGATGCTCCATTAACATCCCTATCCTCCGCGCTGGCAGAGCCCAGCACGTGAGTGCAAAAGACAAGGCTGAAGCGTTCCCAACCAGCTCCAGCCAGAAGTGCTGAGAGGATGATCCATCTCGGCCTCCTCCTCCAGTAATTTTTCATAATATATTTGCAGGTAACGCACTGTGTTATAGAACAGCCCTCTCTGCTCTCGATAATATAACCTGTATTCTTTTGCACCCAGGTTCCTTCCTCTTGGCCACAGTGGGGTATGATTGTGTTCCAGGATGTGGTCCTTGTGTATCGGCAGGGACTCCGAAATGTGCTTGATGGAGTTAATGTCAAGATTAATGCTGGTGAGAAAGTGGGAATTGTGGGACGGACAGGCTCAGGAAAGTCCACTTTGTTCCTCGCACTCTTCCGGATGGTGGAGTTGAGTGAGGGTCAGATTGTCATCGACAATGTTGACATAAAAGCGGTCAGTTTGGTGGACCTTCGGTAAGCAATTTCTTTTGTGCAGTTTTACTTGTGCGGGGGTGTGTGGTGTGGAGGAGGAGAGGACAGGGGAGGGAGAGGGAGGGGAGGGAGAGGGAGGGGAGGGAGAGAGAGGGGAGGGGTGGAGAGGGGAGGGAACGAGGGGGGAGGAGGAGGAGAGGGGAGGGAGGAGAGGGAGAGGGAGAGGGCGAGAGGGGAGGGGAGGGAGAGGGCGAGAGGGGAGGGGAGGGAGGAGGAGAGGGGAGGGAGGAGAGGGGGAGGAGGGGAGGGGATGGGGAGGGAGGAGGAGAGGGGATGGGGGGAGGAGGGAGAGGGGGAGGGGAGGGAGGAGAGGAGGGGAGGGAGGAGGAGGGGGGAGGGATTAGGGAGGAGGAGGGGGGAGGGATTAGGGAGGAGGAGGGGGGGAGGGAGGAGGAGGGGGGGAGGGAGGCGGGGGAGGGGAGTCGGTGGGCGGGGTGGGGAGTCGGTGGGCCGGGAGTCGGTGGGCCGGGAGTCGGTGGGCGGTGTTGGGAGTCGGTGGGCCGGGAGGGGAGTCGGTGGGCCGGGAGGGGAGTCGGTGGGCGGGGAGGGGAGTCGGTGGGCCGGGAGTCGGTGGGCGGTGTTGGGAGTCGGTGGGCGGTGTTGGGAGTCGGTGGGCGGGGAGGGGAGTCGGTGGGCGGGGAGGGGAGTCGGTGGGCGGGGAGGGGAGTCGCTGGGCGGGGAGTCGGTGGGCGGGGAGGGGAGTCGGTGGGCGGGGAGGGGAGTCGCTGGGCGGGGAGTCGGTGGGCGGGGAGGGGAGTCGGTGGGCGGGGAGGGGAGTCGCTGGGCGGGGAGTCGGTGGGCGGGGAGGGGAGTCGGTGGGCCAGGAGTCGGTGGGCGGTGTTGGGAGTCGGTGGGCGGTGTTGGGAGTCGGTGGGCGGTGTTGGGAGTCGGTGGGCGGTGTTGGGAGTCGGTGGGCGGGGAGGGGAGTCGCTGGGCGGGGAGTCGGTGGGCGGGGAGGGGAGTCGGTGGGCGGTGTTGGGAGTCGGTGGGCGGGGAGGGGAGTCGGTGGGCGGGGAGGGGAGTCAGTGGGCCGGGAGGGGAGTCGGTGGGCCGGGAGTCGGTGGGCGGTGTTGGGAGTCGGTGGGCGGTGTTGGGAGTCGGTGGGCGGGGAGGGGAGTCGGTGGGCGGGGAGGGGAGTCGGTGGGCGGGGAGGGGAGTCGCTGGGCGGGGAGTCGGTGGGCGGGGAGGGGAGTCGGTGGGCCGGGAGTCGGTGGGCGGTGTTGGGAGTCGGTGGGCGGTGTTGGGAGTCGGTGGGCGGTGTTGGGAGTCGGTGGGCGGTGTTGGGAGTCGGTGGGCGGGGAGGGGAGTCGGTGGGCGGGGAGGGGAGTCGCTGGGCGGGGAGTCGGTGGGCGGGGAGGGGAGTCGGTGGGCGGTGTTGGGAGTCGGTGGGCGGGGAGGGGAGTCGGTGGGCGGGGAGGGGAGTCGCTGGGCGGGGAGTCGGTGGGCGGGGAGTCGGTGGGCGGGGAGGGGAGTCGGTGGGCGGGGAGTCGGGGGGAGGGGAGTCGGTGGGCGGTGTTGGGAGTCGGTGGGCGGGGAGGGGAGTCGCTGGGCGGGGAGTCGGTGGGCGGGGAGGGGAGTCGGTGGGCGGTGTTGGGAGTCGGTGGGCGGGGAGGGGAGTCGGTGGGCGGGGAGGGGAGTCAGTGGGCCGGGAGGGGAGTCGGTGGGCCGGGAGTCGGTGGGCGGTGTTGGGAGTCGGTGGGCGGTGTTGGGAGTCGGTGGGCGGGGAGGGGAGTCGGTGGGCGGGGAGGGGAGTCGCTGGGCGGGGAGTCGGTGGGCGGGGAGGGGAGTCGGTGGGCCGGGAGTCGGTGGGCGGTGTTGGGAGTCGGTGGGCGGTGTTGGGAGTCGGTGGGCGGTGTTGGGAGTCGGTGGGCGGTGTTGGGAGTCGGTGGGCGGGGAGGGGAGTCGCTGGGCGGGGAGGGGAGTCGCTGGGCGGGGAGTCGGTGGGCGGGGAGGGGAGTCGGTGGGCGGTGTTGGGAGTCGGTGGGCGGGGAGGGGAGTCGGTGGGCGGGGAGGGGAGTCGCTGGGCGGGGAGTCGGTGGGCGGGGAGGGGAGTCGGTGGGCGGTGTTGGGAGTCGGTGGGCGGGGAGGGGAGTCGGTGGGCGGGGAGTCGGTGGGCGGGGAGGGGAGTCGGTGGGCGGGGAGGGGAGTCGGTGGGCGGGGAGTCGGGGGGAGGGGAGTCGGTGGGCGGTGTTGGGAGTCGGTGGGCGGGGAGGGGAGTCGCTGGGCGGGGAGTCGGTGGGTGGGGAGGGGAGTCGGTGGGCGGGGAGGGGAGTCGGTGGGCGGGGAGGGGAGTCGCTGGGCGGGGAGTCGGTGGGCGGGGAGGGGAGTCGGTGGGCGGGGAGTCGGGGGGAGGGGAGTCGGTGGGCGGTGTTGGGAGTCGGTGGGCGGGGAGGGGAGTCGCTGGGCGGGGAGTCGGTGGGCGGGGAGGGGAGTCGGTGGGCGGGGAGGGGAGTCGGTGGGCGGGGAGGGGAGTCGGTGGGCGGGGAGGGGAGTCGGTGGGCGGGGAGTCGGGGGGAGGGGAGTCGGTGGGCGGTGTTGGGAGTCGGTGGGCGGGGAGGGGAGTCGCTGGGCGGGGAGTCGGTGGGCGGGGAGGGGAGTCGGTGGGCGGGGAGGGGAGTCGGTGGGCGGGGAGTCGGTGGGTGGGGAGGGGAGTCGGTGGGCGGTGTTGGGAGTCGGTGGGCGGGGAGGGGAGTCGGTGGGCAGGGAGTCGGTGGGCGGGGAGGGGAGTCGGTGGGCGGGGTTGGGAGTCGGGGGGAGGGGAGGGGAGTCGGTGGGCGGGGTGGGGAGTCGGTGGGCGGTGTTGGGAGTCGGGGGGAGGGGAGGGGAGTCAGTGGGCGGTGTTGGGAGTCGGTGGGCGGGGTGGGGAGTCGGTGGGCGGGGAGGGGAGTCGGTGGGCGGGGTTGGGAGTCGGGGGGAGGGGAGTCGGTGGGCGGGGTGGGGAGTCGGGGGGAGGGGAGTCGGTGGGCGGGGTGGGGAGTCGGTGGGCGTGGAGGGGAGTCACTGGGCAGGGAGGGGTCTCAGTGGACTGGATGCCGTTTGAACATAAACAGGGCATAAATATGAATAAAACATGTCACAGATCAAATCAGTAATTTAGGAGGAATTTCTTTGCAGAGTGGTGAGAATGTGGAAATCGCAGCCACAGGGAGGGGTTGAAGCAGAGAGCACTGATGCAGTTAAGGGGGGCTTGATGCATATCTGAGGGAGAAGGGAATAGAGCGCTTGCGGCTGGAGTGGGAAGAGATAATGAGTGTGAGGAAGCTTGTGTGGAGTATAAACACTGGTGTAGACCAGTTGGGCTGAATGGCTTGTTTCTCTGCTGTAGATTCTCTGTAATTCTGTATGATACAAACCTGTGTGAAATGCTGCTGCCTACTGGTATGACTACACCTGTGATTGTGCCACTCCCTCTTCCTGGTATTCTTTTCCAGATCAAAGCTGGCTATTATCCCGCAGGATCCGTTCCTGTTCAGCGGCTCAGTGCGAGAAAATCTGGATCCACTGGATCACCACACAGACAAGGAGCTCCAGGCTGTGCTGGAGCAGTGCCACCTGCTGGAGGTCACTCAGCGAATGGGTAAGTGCGGGCCAGAGGAAGCATCACAGTGACTGTACCCATTTGCATTGGCATCTCATTGTCTGTTTTTCTGATTGCCTGTGTGGTCTGTCTCTCTACCTCAGGTGGATTGGACGGAGAGGTGGGTGAGAGGGGAAAGAATTTATCCATCGGACAGAGACAGCTAATCTGCCTGGCGAGGGCACTTCTCACTCAGGCCAAGGTACTGATCCAGAATGCATTGCTGGCAGTAAAAGATCATTTATTTATTCTTCAGTCTCCCTGGACTCCTGCCTCTGCTGCCTGTTCCTGGACCTCCAGCCACACCTTTTTGGTTGCCCCTAGGGTGCATATGTTACTGCTGGGGCTGCACCATCCTGTCTGAACTGCTCTTCCTGCTTTCCAATACAATGATCAGCTTCCACCAGCTCAGCATAACTCCGGTTAGGATATAATCAGAGCAGTGTGGTTCAAACTGGCAGACTCTACTTAAGGGCACAATAGTTAGTGCCCTAACGCTGAGCCTCACGACGGTACCGAGAGTTAATGCCATAATACCGAGCACCACTCGGTACCGAGAGTTAGTGCCATAACACCGAGCACCACACGGTACTGAGAGTTAGTGCCATAATACCGAGCACCACACGGTACCGAGAGTTAGTGCCATAATACCGAGCCCCACACAGCACCGAGAGTTAGTGCCATAACACCGAGCACCACACGGTACCGAGAATTAGTGCCATAATACCGAGCCCCACCACGGCACCGATAATTTGTGCCATAATACCGAGCCCCACCACAGCACCGAGAGTTAGTGCCATAATACCGAGCCCCACCACGGCACCGAGAGTTAGTGCCATAATACCGAGCCCCACCATGGCACCGAGAGTTAGTGCCATAATACCGAGCCCCACCACGGCACCGAGAGTTAGTGCCATAATACCGAGCCCCACCACGGCACCGAGAGTTAGTGCCATAATACCGAGCCCCACCACGGCACCGAGAGTTAGTGCCATAATACCGAGCCCCACCATGGCACCGAGAGTTAGTGCCATAATACCGAGCCCCACCACGGTACCGAGTGTTAGTGCCATAATACCAAGCCCCACCACGGCACCGAGAGTTAGTGCCATAGCACCGAGCCTCACCACAGCACCAAGTATTAGTGCCATAATACCGAGCCCCACCACGGCAGTGAGAGTTAATGCCATAACACCGAGCCTCACCACAGCACCGAAGTTAGTGCCATAACACCGAGCCCCACCATGGCACCGAGAGTTAGTGCCATAACACCGAGCCCCACCATGGCACCGAGCGTTAGTGCCATAATACCGAGCCCCACCACGGCAGTGAGAGTTAGTGCCATAACACCGAGCCCCACCATGGAAGCGAGTGTTAGTGCCATAACACCGAGCCCCACCATGGAAGCGAGTGTTAGTGCCATAATACCGAGACCCACCACGGCACTGAGTGTTAGTGCCATAACACTGATCTCCACTGTGGCACCGAGATTTAGTGCCATAACACCGAGCCTCACCACAGCACCGAGAGTTAGTGCCATAACACCGAGCTCCACCACATGGCACCGAGAGTTAGTGCCATAGCACCAAGCCCCACCACGGCACCGAGAGTTAGTGCCATAACACCGAGCCCCACCACGGCAGTGATAGTTAGTGCCATAACACCGAGCCCCACCACGGCAGTGAGAGTTAGTGCCATAACACCGAGCCCCACCACGGCAGTGAGAGTTAGTGCCATAACGCTGAGCCCCACCATGGCACTCAGAGTTAGTGCCATAGCACCGAGCCCCACCATGGCACCGAGAGTTAGTGCCATAATACCGAGCCCCACCACGGCACCGAGAGTTAGTGCCATAATAGCGAGCCCCACCACGGCACCGAGAGTTAGTGCCATAACACCGAGCCCCACCATGGCACCGAGAGTTAGTGCCATAACAATGAGAGTTGGTGCCATAACACCGAGCCCCACCACGGCACCGAGGGTTAGTGCCATAATACCGAGCCCCACCATAGCACCGAGAGTTAGTGCCATAACACCGAGCCCCACCACGGCAGTGAGAGTTAGTGCCATAACACCGAGCCCCACCATGGCAGTGAGAGTTAGTGCCATAACACCGAGCCCCACCATGGCAGTGAGAGTTAGTGCCATAATACCGAGCCCCACCATGGCAGTGAGAGTTAGTGCCATAACACCGAGCCCCACCATGGCACCGAGAGTTAGTGCCATAATACCGAGCCCCACCATGGCACCGAGAGTTAATGCCATAACACCGAGCCCCACCACGGCACCGAGAGTTAGTGCCATAACACCGAGCCCCACCATGGCACCGAGAGTTAGTGCCATAACAATGAGAGTTGGTGCCATAACACCGAGCCCCACCACGGCACCGAGGGTTAGTGCCATAATACCGAGCCCCACCATAGCACCGAGAGTTAGTGCCATAACACCGAGCCCCACCACGGCAGTGAGAGTTAGTGCCATAACACCGAGCCCCACCATGGCAGTGAGAGTTAGTACCATAATACCGAGCCCCACCATGGCAGTGAGAGTTAGTGCCATAACACCGAGCCCCACCATGGCACCGAGAGTTAGTGCCATAATACCGAGCCCCACCATGGCACTGAGAGTTAGTGCCATAGCACCGAGCCCCACCATGGCACCGAGAGTTAGTGCCATAATACCGAGCTCCACCATGGCACCGAGAGTTAGTGCCATAACGCTGAGCCCCACCATGGCACCGAGAGTTAGTGCCATAACACCGAGCTCCACCATGGCACCGAGAGTTAGTGCCATAACGCTGAGCCCCACCATGGCACCGAGAGTTAGTGCCATAACACCGAGCTCCACCATGGCACCGAGAGTTAGTGCC
The DNA here is from genome assembly GCA_030390025.1 of Squalus acanthias. Classification (NCBI taxonomy): domain Eukaryota; kingdom Metazoa; phylum Chordata; class Chondrichthyes; order Squaliformes; family Squalidae; genus Squalus; species Squalus acanthias. The sequence continues at coordinate 140,585,262 of CM059433.1, read as the reverse complement.
ATAACGCTGAGCCCCACCATGGCACCGAGAGTTAGTGCCATAACACCGAGCTCCACCATGGCACCGAGAGTTAGTGCCATAATAGCGAGCCCCACCACGGTTTCGAGAGTTAGTGCCATAACACCGACCACCACATGGTACCGAGAGTTAGTACCATAATACTGAGCCCCACCATGGCACCGAGAGTTAGTGCCATAATAGCAAGCCCCCACCAGGGCACCGAGAGTTAGTGCCATAGTACCGAGCACCACACGGTACCGAGAGTTAGTGCCATAATACCGAGCCCCACCACGGCACCGAGAGTTAGTGCCATAACACCGAGCCCCACCATGGAAGCGAGTGTTAGTGCCATAACACCGAGCCCCACCATGGAACCGAGTGTTAGTGCCATAACACTGAGCCCCATCAGGGCACCGAGTTAGTGCCATAATACCGAGCCCCACCAGGGCACCGAGAATTTGTGCCATAATACCGAGCCCCACCAGGGCACCGAGAGTTAGTGCCATAATACCAAGCCCCACCACGGCACCGAGAGGTAGTGCAATAATACCGAGACCCACCATGGCACCGAGTGTTAGTGCCATAACACCGAGCTCCACCATGGCACCGAGTGTTAGTGCCATAACACCGAGCTCCACCATGGCACCGAGTGTTAGTGCCATAATACCGAGCCCCACCATAGCATTGAATTAGTGCCATATTACTGACCGCCTGACTGACCTGGGTCAATAGCTGCAGGATTTGCTCTCACATTGGACTGTGTTCAGTACATTAACTGTCACAGGACCAGTATTGTTAAAAAAACAATGTTAAGGAGATGTTATGGACCTTTGAGTCTCCGCTTCCAGCAAAGGATATGATATTTGGGTTTCCTGTACTAAAAAAATTGACAACAGACTTTCACCCAACCCAGCAGTTTTGGCGTTGCATTCGGGTAGGAGGAAATCATGTTGTTCGGGTTGCTCTTCATGCAGCGTGGGTCAGCGTCCACCTCCCAGCAAATCACTTGTGAATAAATTGTGGGAGCTCACGAGATTCTAGCTCGCCCAGGATTGGGTTGTTAGCTGAGTGAAACCCGAAGTGGTTTGTAACGGACCATCGGAACAGAAGTAGGCCGTTCAGCCCCTCAGGCCTGCTCTGCCATTCAATTAGATCCTGGCTGATCTGTATCTTAGCTCCATCAACCTGTCTTGGTTCCATATTCCTTGATGTCCTTCCCTGACAAAAACCTATCAATCTCAGTTTTGAAATTTTCTATTGACTCCCAGCCTCAACAGCTTTTTGGGAGAGTGTGTTCCAGATTTCCACTACCCTTTGTGTGAAGAAGTGCTTCCTGACAACACCCTGAACAGCCTAGCTCTAAATTTAAGGTTATGCCCTCTTGTTCTGGACTCCCACCAGAGGAAATAGTTTCTCCCGATCTACCCTAACAACTCCTTTTAATTATCTTACATCCCTTAATCTTCTATACTCAGGGAATACAAGCCTAGTCTATGCAACCTGTCCTCATAACTTAACCCTCGTAGCCCAGCTGTAATTCTGGTGAACCTGTGCTATACCCTCTCCACGGCCTTGACGCCAATGTTCCCTGTAAGCTGCGCTTTGTTCTGCACGGCCTGTTTCTTTTAATGTGTGGTCCCTTTAAATTTCTGAGCATGCGTGGTATTTACTATGTAAAAGCCGGTGAGCGGCCTGCGCGGGACCTTTCAGATTACTGCGTAGCCCTGCGTGCAGCTTAGAGGGAACATTGCTTAACGCCCTCTCTTTATGTTGCTCAGATTCTGTGTATTGATGAAGCCACCGCCAGCGTGGACCAGAAAACAGATCAGCTGCTGCAGGAGACGATACGAGAGCAGTTTGCAGAGAAAACCGTATTGACAATTGCCCACAGGTAACTTTAGCACACGGACATAGTGATTGGAGAAGGGGCGGGAGACAGGAGAAAACAGTGAGAGCGCGAGGGGGTGAGAATTTGAGAGGTGATGAGAGTCAAGGGGGGAAGCAGTGAGGGGGAGTAGTCGGAAAAGGAAAGCAGCCAGGAAGTGGAGTGGGGAAACTGGGGAGGAGGGTGCCGTGGGCCAGTGCTGCTGTTAAAGCAGGTGCTGATATCTGTGTGCAGTCATTTCAGGGGTGGTACTCGGGCTTATAGTGGTGCCAGATAAACCCGGGGGAATATAATGTGCCTGCAGGGTAGCTCCTTTACCAAGCAGCATAATGAAGACCAAACAAAACTTCGGCCAGCAGTCACATGGGAAGCCATAAGTGGCAGCCTGGAGAGGTTGGCAGCCTGGAGAGGTGGGCAGCCCTGGCATCCAATGCTGGTCACTACGACCACACTGTAGCTACATGTGCCTCCAAGGAGCATTATTACTGAGAGTGTGCCACCCGGGTGCATATTACTGAGAGTGTAAGTGGTTTCTGCTGTGGTGTCCAGCATCCCTGGATAATGCCTCCTTTGATTCTGTTTCTCTCAGATTGAACACTATAATGGATTCAGACCGGGTGCTGGTGATGGATGCTGGCTCAGTACAGGAGTTTGACTCCCCGAACGTTCTCTCTAAGCTCAAGGATTCCTACTTCTACAAACTCGTACATGGCGATAAGTAGTAATGGAGGGGCTACGGCCCCAACTTGACATGCCCAGAGTGGACTGAGGCTCTGCATAGCTCTGTTGATATGATCTGCACTTAACGTTCACAGAGCTGATGGTTTGGGTTTGGGGACCCAGGAAGCAGTCTGCACCTTATGCATTTCAAACAGCACGAGGAAAACAAAGCGTCACCATTTCTAAAGGATTTTAATCAACCTTCTCGGTGCTTTAAAATGCTGACGGTGAGGATTGTGTGATCCTCAGTAACCTGGCTTCAGTTAGGGTAGATCTGTGCTGTATACTTCTTATGTATAATGCTGCATCTTAAAAAGTATTTTTTTCCTTTATTCTGCAAATTTCCCTTCACTCTGGGTCCCTGTCCCACTCCCCCTGTTCTGTACAGTCTGATATTCACTCTCAGTTCCTCTCCCGTTCCCCCTGTTCTGTAGTCTCCCATTCATTCTTTGCACTGCATGTTTCCCCCTCCATTCCCAATTTTGAGTTTCTTTCTTCCCTTCTGACATTCTGTCTAGTTTCCTACCCTCTTCCATCGCTGTCTATTCTCCTGTGCCTCCCCAGTCACTATATTTGGGTTCCCGCTGCCCTACTTGTGCTGCTCATTTACTGTAATCTTTCTGGTCACTGACATTTATACTGACAAATCCACCCAAAGGAGCAGTCAGATAGGTGTAGTATTAGCCCATTGACTATGGCTCTGTCTTGGTGGACACATTTGTGTCCTTCTGCGTCCCTCTCTCAGTCCCATCTCTGTGCTTTACGTGTGTCTGTATTTGTCATTGTAATGACATTTAATAATGGAAGGCATGTGGGTGAATCTCTGGGAATCGATCAGCTTGTGGATCTCTGTTGTTGGGGTTGTTGTCTCTCGGGTAGAATCAGCCGTAAACTCCCCTGTACTGTAAGAATAAATTCAGGACCCTTGAAGGCTCCTTCCTCCTGCTGTTTCTTTGTCTGTTTTTAAAGTGATTTGGTTGTGTTCTGAGTTTTGCTCCAGGTTGTGATTTAGCTGTTGATTTGAACCACACTGACCTGTGCTGTCTCCACGGTGGGCAGTGGGGGAAGTGAGCGGCACCCTGGCAGTATTGGCAATGACTGGCTGCCCATTCCAGAGAGGTGACCAGTCCACGCCGATGGCAGACGAGGAGTAATCTCGTAAAATAGAAAGTTATCAGGAGTTGAGGACTTCCCTGTCAGTGGAAGGGAGCAGCACTTCTCTTAAAGGGACACCACTTTCAGGATAAAGTTTTTGGCAAACCAGGTTTTCATTTATAATCAGCTAGGGCAGGATGGCATTCATTACATCATTGCAACATCAGAATGAAAGCAGTTACCTTCGAGGCTTTACCCTTCTCCCTGTGGACATTTTAGCCCAAACATTTACAATGAAATAAAAATCTGCGATACACTGAGGGTAATTATTTAAAAATCAGAGCTACACTGGGGGTAATTAATTAAAGATCAGGGATACACTGGGGTAATTAATTGAAGTTTGGGGATTAATTGGGAAATTAATTAAAGATCGGTGATGCAGTGGAAAAATTAATTAAATGCAAGGCCACTGGGAAGCCAACCAGCCACGGGGAGGGCGAGAAGCAGCACCAACTACCATCGTTTCCCTGTAGTTCCGATATGGCTATCGGCAGCAACTGTACCGAGTGACCAATTGCAGTACTGCAACACCAGCCAGCTTGGCGGGCGGGCCTGCAATGGTTCGAGCGAGGGAATTGAAGCAACAGGCAGAATGGCCCAGCGACCAGGCAGTCAGTTACACAACAGAGGGACGAGAGGCACAGCAGCGGCAGCCAGACTGCTACAGAATGAGCTGCCATTTGGTGATACAGTGGAAAAATTAATTAAATGCACCTTATCGATGAAAACAGGAGCGGGGGAAACACCAAGACGGATTGGAGATCGCTGAGATGAGGATGATGGACATGCCTTTACTTATCTTCACCTGCCTTTACCAAGGTGTCCGCTGTTCTCCGAGAATTGAACTGCCATAGCGCCTCTTGAATGCTGGATACTGCAGTTAAAACTGGCATCAATGGCTGAAGTTCCTTTACAATAGCAAAATACTGCGGATGCTGGAAATCTGAAATAACAACAGAAAATGCTGGAAGCACTCAGCAGGCCAGGCAGCATCCGTGGAGAGAGAAGCAGAGTTAACGTTTCAGGTCTGGGACCCTTCATGAGAACTGGAAAAGGCTGGAGATTTAACAGATTTTAAGCAGGTGCAGAGGCAGGGGGAGGGGAGGAAGGAATTGAAGGAATATTCTGTGCTAGGGTGGGAGGCAGGAGAGATTAAATGTTGCAAATGGGGATGGCAGAATCATAAACAGCCTGAAAAATGGGGGCAGGGGTTATAGTCTGAAATTGTTGAACTCAATGTTGAGTTCAGAAGGCTGTAAAGTGCTCAACGTAAGCTCGAGGAACAGCACCTCATCTTTCGATTAGGCACTTTACAGCCTTCTGGACTCAACATTGAGTTACTTCAGTTCCTTCCTCCCCTCCCTCTTTCCCTGGATCTGCACCTGCTTAAAATCTGTTACATCTCTAGCCTTTTCCAGTTCTGATGAAGGGTCACAGACCTGAAACGTTAACTCTGCTTCTCTCTCCACGGATGCTGCCTGGCCTGCTGAGTGCTTCCAGCATTTTCTGTTGTTATTGCTGAAGTTCCTTTGATTGGTGGTCACATTACGTTCGGTGGTTTAATGTTACACTCAGCACCACCTACAGGCACAATACTATTCGACTGTTGCAATCACTCACTGCTTTATAGTATATAAATGTTTACAAAATCTGACATCTGTCACACTTCAGATGTCACATTCTGTTGCAGATTTAAAGATATAAATACAAGTTCAAAAATAAATTGATGAGTAGCTGGTGAGTGTTCTTTAAGTCTTGAGTTTATTTCTGTTAAGTTAGTTAATCTATTGAGTAGAAGCATGGCAGGGCACTCCAGTCTCGTGGAATGCACATCTTGTGCCATGTGGGAACTCCAGGACGCTTCCCGTGTCCTGGACAACCACGTGTGCAGGAAGTGTCGTCAGCTGGTGGAGCTACGTGGCTAGCACGCTGCAGGAGGTGGTCACCCCACAGTTTGAGAGTGTGCAGAGAGGGAATGGGTGACTGCCAGACAGAAAAGGAGGACCAGGCAGGGAGTGCAGGAGTCCCCGAGTGCATCTGGCTGTTGGGGAGGGTTTAAACTAATTTGGCAGGGGGATGGACACCAGGCATCAGAAAGGAGAAACAAAGGATTGAGAGAGACAGATACCACTAGAGTAAGAAATAGTCAGGTATGAGATGGGGTCAGACTAAGAGAGAAAATAGAAGGAAGTCTAAGATAGGTTTACAGTGCATGTGTGTAAACGCACAAAGCTTGGTAAATAAGGTTGGTGAGCTGCAGGTGCAAATAGCCACATGGGAATATAATGTTGTGGTGATAACAGACCTAGCTCAAAAAAGGGCAGGATTGGGTACTAAATATTCCTGGATATAAGGTGTTCTGGAAAGAGAGGGAAGGAAAGAAAGGAGGTGGGGTGGCAGTATTAATTAAGGAGAATGTTACAGTGCTGGAGAGAGAGGATGTCCTGGAGGGGTCAAGGACAGAATCTATTTGGTTAGAGTTAAGAAATAATAGAGGTGCCATTACACTACTGGGTGTATTCTATGGGCCACCAACTAGTGGGAAAGATATGGAGGAGCAAATTTTCAGGGAAATTACAGAGACGTGCAAGAACTATAGAGTAGTGATAATGAGGGACTTCAATTATCCTAATAAGTACGTTTCTGGCCCAACGAGGAAGGAGGCATTGCTGGATCTGGTTCTGGGGAATGAGGTAGGTCAAGGGGAACATTTAGAGAACATTGATCATAGTATCATAAGGTTTAGATTAGCTATGGAAAAGGACAGGGAGAAATGTGGAGTAAAATACTTAATTGGAGGAAGGCAAATTGCAGTGGGTTGAGAACGGATCTGGCCGGGGTAAATTGGAATCAAAGATTGGCAGGCAAAACTGTAATCTAACAATGGGCTGCCTTTAAAGAGGAGATAGTTCGGATACAGTCGAGGTTCATTCCCATGAGGGGAAAGGTAGGGCAACTAAAGCCAGAGCTCCCTGGATGCCAAAAGAGATAGAGAGTAAGATGAAGCAGAAAAAGAGCACGTATGACAGATGTCAGGTTGAGAATACAAGTAAGAATCAGGCTGAATATAGAAAGTTCAGAGGGGAAGTGAAAAAGAAAAGAGGGGCAGAGAGAGAGTATGAGAATAGATTGGCAGCTAACATAAAAGGGAATTCAAGAGTCTTCTATAGGCATATAAATAGTAAACGGGCAGTAAGAGGAGGGATGGGGCCAATTAGGGACCAAAAAGGAGAACTACGCATGGAGGCAGAGGGCATAGCTGAGGTACTAAATGAGTACTTTGCATCTGTCTTCACCGAGGAAGAAGATGCTGCTAAAGTCATAGTGAAAGAGGAGGTAGTGGAGATACTGGATGAGATAAAAATTGATAAAGAGGAGGTACTAGAAAGGCTGGCTGTACTTAAAGTTGATAAGTCATCAGGACCGGATGGGATGCATCCTAGGAAGCCGAGGAGGAGGAAATCACGGAGGCACTGGCCGTGGCCATAATCTTCCAATCCTCCTTAGAGACGGGAGTGGTGCCAGAGGACTGGAGAATTACAAATATTACACCCTTGTTCAAAACAGGGTGTAAGGCTAAACCCAGCAACTAACCACCAGTCCGTTTAACTTCGGTAGTGGGGAAGCTTTTAGAAATGATAATCAGGGACAAAGTTAACAGTCACTTGGACTGATTAATTAAGGAAAGCCAGCGGATTTGTTAAAGGCAAATCGTGTTTAACTAACTTGATCGAGTTTTTTGATGAGGTAACAGGGTTGATGAGGGCAAAGCGGTTGACGTGGTGTATATGGAATTCCAAAAGGCGTTTGATAAAGTGCCACATAAAAGGCTTGCCAGCAAAGTTGAAGCCCATGGAATAAAAGGGACAGTGGCAGCAAGGATACGAAATTGGCTAAGTGACAGGAAACAGAGAGTACTGGTGAATGGTTGTTTTTCGGACTGGAGGAAGGTATACAGTGGTGTTCCCCAGGGGTCGGTACTAGAATCACTGCTTTTCTTGATATATATTAATGACTTGGATGTGGGTGTACAGGGCACAATTTCAAAATTTGCAGGTGACACAAAACTTGGAAGTATAGTGAACAGTGAGGAGGAGAGTGATAGACTTCAAGAAGACAGGCTGGTGAAATGGGCGGACACGTGGTAGATGAAATTTAACGCAGAAAAGTGCAAAGTGATACATTTTAGTAGAAAGAACGAGGAGAGGCAATATAAACTAAAGTCTACAATCCTAAAGGGGATGCACGAATAGAGAGACCTGGGGATATATGTGCACAAATCATTGAAGGTGGCAGGGCAGGTTAAAAACGCATACAAAAGCAAGGAAGTTATGATGAACCTTTATAAAACACTGGTTCGGCCTCACCTGGAGTATTGTGTCCAATTCTGGGCACCACACTTTAGGAAGGATGTGAAGGCCTTAGAGAGGGTGCAGAAAAGATTTACGAGAATGATTCCAGGGATGAGGGACTTCAGTTACGTGGATAGACTAGAGAAGCTGGGGTTGTTCTCCTTAGAGCAGAGAAGGTTGAGAGGAGATTTGATAGAGGTGTTCAAAATCATGAGGGGTCCAGACAGAGCAGATAGAGAGAAACTGTTCCCATTGGCAGAAGGGTCGAGAAACAGAGGACACAGATTTAAGGTGATTGGCAAAAGAATATGCGGAATTTTGAATAGTTAGTGACCTTGGAAAATGTCCTAGAGGAGAGCTACAAGAATTATTTCTAGCTTAAAGAACTTCACCTATTCCAATTGGCTCAGGGACCTTGGGCTATTTACTTTAGAGCAACACAGACTTAGGTGAAGGGCTGGATTTCATCCCTATTGATAGAGTTTTCCATTTTAACAGATTGAGGAGGACTAGGGGATATGAGATTAAACAATGTAAGAGTAGGAGTAGACTAGATATTCGGCGAGAGTTCCCAGAGTAGTGAGCCTCTGGAATGTATTGCCTGCTGGTGTATTGGGTGCTGTAGTAGGTATGTCATCCTCGCTTCCGAGGGACTGCCTAAGAAGAGAAGAGTGGGTGCTGACTCTCTGTAAGACCTTCAAGAGGGAGCTGGACTGGTTCCTGACGGGGCAGAGATTGCATCATTTAGAAGGTAAGTGTCTTCATAGATAAGACTTGGTCCGTGCGATCTCCTGGATTGGTTTCCATCACCTGAGGGGGTTGGAGAGGAATTTTCCATAGTATTAGACCTTTATTGGCCCTGGGGTTTTCTCTTTTTTGCCTCTCCCAGGAGATTACATGTCTGCGGGGTGGAGGGAGGCCGGCCATCGTGGTGTGGGGGAAGGCTTGTGGACCACCTGATTTTCCCTGCCTGTTAATTTTGTATGTTCGTATCTGCAGGTAAAAACAGTAACACAGCAGGTTCCTGATTGTAGTCGTTTACCCCTCCCTCTGTCCAGGTTTTACAGAATGGGGCTGCAAGTTTGTGCTGTTCAGTGCAAATCATTTCTTTATTCAAATCTTAAAGCACAAAAAAAAAGTATCAAAAATAGTCAAATTCCAAACATCTCATCTTCACATTATAACGATGTGTAAAATAAATTATCTACAATGAGAGTGAGATACAAAACATTAAATATTATCTGGAGAAGGCTGCTTAAAGTGACAAAATGAACAGTATCGAAAGCGAGGTTACCTAGCAGCAACAGCCTGCGCCAGACTTTAACCCACACTCTCCAGGACATGCAACACACTTTAACAACCCCCCCACCCCATCCCGGGACACGCGACACGCTTTAACCCACACCTTCCGGGACATGCGACACGCTTTAACCCACACCTTCCGGGACATGCGACACGCTTTAACCCACACCTTCCGGGACATGCTACACGCTTTAACCCACACCCCCTCCAGGACATGCGACACACTTTAACCCACACCTTCCGGGACATGCGTCCCGCTTTAACCCACACTCCCTCCGGGACACGCGACACGCTTTAACCCACACCCTCCGGGACACGCGGCACGCTTTAACCCACACCCTCCGGGACACGCGGCACGCTTTAATCCACACCCTCCGGGACACGCGGCACGCTTTAACCCACACCCTCTGGGACATGCGACACGCTTTAACCCACACCTTCCGGGACACGCTTTAACCCACACCCTCTGGGACATGCGGCACGCTTTAACCCACACCCTCTGGGACATGCGGCACGCTTTAACCCACACACCCAGAGACATGCGACATGCTTTAACCCACACCCAATTGAAATCTGCATTTAAGGCATTAACATGGCCGGATTGCCACTGTTAATAACAGCTGGTGTTTGCAAAGTTCCATAGAGAAATCAGGAAGTTTCTAACCTCCTGGCAGCCTCCATTCTATGCATGAGCTGGAGTAGTCCAGGACCAGGCTGGCCTGGGATCCACTGTAGTTCAGTGTCTCTCCTCACACCATCATGCATGCACACAGAGTTCAGAAAGAGTGGACAGGTGATGTAGAGGGATGCAAAGATCACACGACATACACAGCCAGCAGGGAACCAGGGCTCTACAATACTTATTTGTTTTTCAATTCGAGAAACTTAAGTAAACGGCCACATGAATAGCACAGGGTTGAAAAGAGGAAAGAAGATGAGGTAAATTTAGAAATAGCTGTTGTTTTACAAGACTTTTTAAAAGGGGGGGGGGTGGCGAACAACAATGTTCTCGCTAATTTCTTTTGCGTGCGGTGCCCCTTTAACTGACTGCGCGGCCCATTCAAATTTCCGCGCAGGAACATTGGTGGACAACAACCTGAGCCAAGGTAGAGATTGAAAGTGTCTAACTGGGGTCTGTCCTCCAACAGTGGTAATTCTCCACACGAGCCTCCTCCCACCTTATGACATCTCACCCCATCAACATTTCCTTCTATTCCTTTGTCCCTCATGTGCTTATCTAGCTTCCCCTGAAATGCATCTATGCTATTCACCTCAACTACTCTTTGTGGTAGCAAGTTCCACATTCTCACCACTCAGGGTAAAGAAGTTCCTCCTGAATTCCCTATTGGATTTATTAGTGACTATCTTATATTTATGGCCTCTAGTTTTGGACTCCCCGACAAGTGGAAACATCTCTACATCCATGTTCAGGGTACCTGGTGCTGAACTCTGATTGTGATTTCAGTGTCAAAAAGAACGAGTCTTAAATCTCAGGAGGCTTTTCTTTCATAGCACACACATGATAGACATTGAGATGGTGTTTGACCTCCTTGAGCAGAAAAAACAAAGCACAGGGAGGGACAAAGCAACAGCCCAGTGACTGGGACCGAGTGTGGATGTAATGCTGCAGTACTCGCAATCACCAGCTGGAGGCGCAGGAACTGCTGGCAGCTCACCAGTGGCACCTGCAGGCACGGCCGGCATGACATCCTAATTCTCAATTTGAAAACCTATTTTCCCCCGTCCTCAAAGCACAGAACAAGAGTGACATACACAGAGACAGGCAGACAGAGCAACTAACACACACACACAGGCAGACAGAGCAAAAAAGAGAAACAGATGCACACAGAGCGATACACACAGGCAGACACAGGAATAGCAACTGAGAAACAAACAGACAAAAACAGAGCAAGATATATCTTATAGACACACTCAGGCAGGCAGAGAGACACTCCCCCAAGTCTGATGATTTGCTTCCATCTCCTACAGTATTACAAGAGACACTCTGCGTAAGGAGATACACATCACCAATGTGGCCTCCCAGGACTGGCTTATCCAATGTTAAATTTCGCGCAAGTGCAAAAAACTGTGAATGGGCTGTGCATCCAAAAATAAATTAGGGGGAACATTGCACATCACACTCTAATGGAGTTGGGGCATCAGTTCTGTATGCTCTAATGGAGTCCGGGCATGATTTCTGCACGCTCTAATGGAGTCGGTGCATCACTTCTGTACGCTCTAATGGAGTCGGGGCATCAGGTCTGTACACTCTAATGGAGTCTGGGCATCAGGTCTGTATGGCCCCTCGAGCCTGCTCTGCCATTCAATAAGATCATGGCTGATCATCGACATCAACTCCACTTTCCCGCCTGATCTCCATATCCCTTGATTCCCCTAGAGTCCAAAAATCTATCTATCTCAGCCTTGAATATTTATCTCAGCCTTGAATATACTCAAAGACTCAGCATTCACAGCCCTCTGGGGCAGAGATTTCCAAAGATTCACAACCCTCTGAGTGAAGAAATTCTTCCTCATCTCAGTCTTAAATGGCCTACCCCTTATCCTCAGACTATGCCCCCTAGTTCTAGATACTCCAGCCAGGGGAAACAACCTCTCAGCATCTACCCTGTCAATCCCATTCAGAATCTTGTATGATTCAATGAGATCACCTCTCATTCTTCTAAACTCCAGAGTGTATAGGCCCATTCTACACAATCTCTCATCATCGGACAGCCCTCTCATCCCAGGAATCAATCTAGTGAACCTTCGTTGCACCGCCTCCATGGAGTACTGGCATCAGTTCCGTACACTATAATGGAGTCGGGGCATCAGTTCTAATGGAGTCGGGGCATCAGTTCTGTACGCTCTAATGGAGTCCGGGCATCAGTACTGTACGCTCTAATGGAGTCGGGGCATCAGTTCTGTACGCTCTAATGGTTTCAGGGCATCAGTTCCGTACGCTCTAATGGAGTCATGGCATCAGTTCTGTACGCTCTAATGGAGTCGGGGCATCAGTTCTGTACGCTCTAATGGAGTCAGGGCATCAGTTCTGTACGCTCTAATGGAGTCTGGGTATCAGTTCTGTACGCTCTAATGGAGTCAGGGCATCAGTTCTGTACGCTCTAATGGAGTCAGGGCATCAGTTCTGTATGCTTTAATGGAGTCAGGGCATCAGTTCTGTACGCTCTAATGGAGTCGGGGCATCAGTTCCGTACGCTCTAATGGAGTCGGGGCATCAGTTCTAATGGAGTCGGGGCATCAGCTCTAATGGAGTCGGGGCATCAGCTCTAATGGAGTCGGGGCATCAGTTCTAATGGAGTCGGGGCATCAGTTCTGTACGCTCTAATGGAGTCGGGGCATCAGTTCTGTACGCTCTAATGGAGTCAGGGCATCAGTTCTGTACGCTCGAATGGAGTCCGGGTATCAGTTCTAATGGAGTCAGGGCATCAGTTCTAATGGAGTCGGGGCATCAGTTCTAACGGAGTACTGGTATCAGGCCTGTACGCTCTAATGGAGGCCGGGCATCAGGACTGTATGCTCTAATGGAGTACTAGCATCAGTTCTGTACGCTCTAATGGAGGCCGGGCATCAGGACTGTATGCTCTAATGGAGTACTAGCATCAGTTCTGTACGCTCTAATGGAGTCGGGGCATCAGTTCCGTACGCTCTAATGGAGCCCGGGCATCAGTTCTGTACGCTCTAATGGAGTACTGGCATCAGGACTGTATGCTCTAATGGAGTACTAGCATCAGTTCTGTACGCTCTAATGGAGTCGGGGCATCAGTTCTGTACGCTCTAATGGAGTACTAGCATCAGTTCTGTACGCTCTAATGGAGTCGGGGCATCAGTTCCGTACGCTCTAATGGAGCCCGGGCATCAGTTCTGTACGCTCTAATGGAGTCTGGGTATCAGTTCTAATGGAGTCCGGGCATCAGTTCTGTACGCTCTAATGGAGTCAGGGCATCAGTTCTGTACGCTCTAATGGAGTCGGGGCATCAGTTCTAATGGAGTCCGGGCATCAGTTCTGTACGCTCTAATGGAGTCGGGGCATCAGTTCTAATGGAGTCCGGGCATCAGTTCTGTACGCTCTAATGGAGTCAGGGCATCTGTTCCGTACGCTCTAATGGAGTCCGGGCATCAGTTCTGTATGCTCTAATGGAGTCGGGGCATCAGTTCTGTACGCTCTAATGGAGTCGGGGCATCAGTTCTAATGGAGTCGGGGCATCAGCTCTAATGGAGTCGGGGCATCAGCTCTAATGGAGTCGGGGCATCAGTTCTAATGGAGTCAGGGCATCAGTTCTGTACGCTCTAATGGAGTCGGGGCATCAGTTGCGTACGCTCTAATGGAGTCGGGGCATCAGTTCCGTACGTTCTAATGGAGTCAGGGCATCTGCTCCGTACGCTCTAATGGAGTCGGGGCATCAGTTCTGTACGCTCTAATGGAGTCAGGGCATCTGTTCCGTACGCTCTAATGGAGTCGGGGCATCAGTTCTGTACGCTCTAATGGAGTCAGGGCATCAGTTCTGTACGCTCTAATGGAGTCAGGGCATCAGTTCTGTACGCTTTAATGGAGTCAGGGCATCAGTTCTGTACGCTCTAATGGACTCGGGGCATCAGTTCCGTACGCTCTAATGGAGTCGGGGCATCAGGTCTGTACACTCTAATGGAGTCTGGGCATCAGGTCTGTATGGCCCCTCGAGCCTGCTCTGCCATTCAATAAGATCATGGCTGATCATCGACATCAACTCCACTTTCCCGCCTGATCTCCATATCCCTTGATTCCCCTAGAGTCCAAAAATCTATCTATCTCAGCCTTGAATATTTATCTCAGCCTTGAATATACTCAAAGACTCAGCATTCACAGCCCTCTGGGGCAGAGATTTCCAAAGATTCACAACCCTCTGAGTGAAGAAATTCTTCCTCATCTCAGTCTTAAATGGCCTACCCCTTATCCTCAGACTATGCCCCCTAGTTCTAGATACTCCAGCCAGGGGAAACAACCTCTCAGCATCTACCCTGTCAATCCCATTCAGAATCTTGTATGATTCAATGAGATCACCTCTCATTCTTCTAAACTCCAGAGTGTATAGGCCCATTCTACACAATCTCTCATCATCGGACAGCCCTCTCATCCCAGGAATCAATCTAGTGAACCTTCGTTGCACCGCCTCCATGGAGTACTGGCATCAGTTCCGTACACTATAATGGAGTCGGGGCATCAGTTCTAATGGAGTCGGGGCATCAGTTCTGTACGCTCTAATGGAGTCCGGGCATCAGTACTGTACGCTCTAATGGAGTCGGGGCATCAGTTCTGTACGCTCTAATGGTTTCAGGGCATCAGTTCCGTACGCTCTAATGGAGTCATGGCATCAGTTCTGTACGCTCTAATGGAGTCGGGGCATCAGTTCTGTACGCTCTAATGGAGTCAGGGCATCAGTTCTGTACGCTCTAATGGAGTCTGGGTATCAGTTCTGTACGCTCTAATGGAGTCAGGGCATCAGTTCTGTACGCTCTAATGGAGTCAGGGCATCAGTTCTGTATGCTTTAATGGAGTCAGGGCATCAGTTCTGTACGCTCTAATGGAGTCGGGGCATCAGTTCCGTACGCTCTAATGGAGTCGGGGCATCAGTTCTAATGGAGTCGGGGCATCAGCTCTAATGGAGTCGGGGCATCAGCTCTAATGGAGTCGGGGCATCAGTTCTAATGGAGTCGGGGCATCAGTTCTGTACGCTCTAATGGAGTCGGGGCATCAGTTCTGTACGCTCTAATGGAGTCAGGGCATCAGTTCTGTACGCTCGAATGGAGTCCGGGTATCAGTTCTAATGGAGTCAGGGCATCAGTTCTAATGGAGTCGGGGCATCAGTTCTAACGGAGTACTGGTATCAGGCCTGTACGCTCTAATGGAGGCCGGGCATCAGGACTGTATGCTCTAATGGAGTACTAGCATCAGTTCTGTACGCTCTAATGGAGGCCGGGCATCAGGACTGTATGCTCTAATGGAGTACTAGCATCAGTTCTGTACGCTCTAATGGAGTCGGGGCATCAGTTCCGTACGCTCTAATGGAGCCCGGGCATCAGTTCTGTACGCTCTAATGGAGTACTGGCATCAGGACTGTATGCTCTAATGGAGTACTAGCATCAGTTCTGTACGCTCTAATGGAGTCGGGGCATCAGTTCTGTACGCTCTAATGGAGTACTAGCATCAGTTCTGTACGCTCTAATGGAGTCGGGGCATCAGTTCCGTACGCTCTAATGGAGCCCGGGCATCAGTTCTGTACGCTCTAATGGAGTCTGGGTATCAGTTCTAATGGAGTCCGGGCATCAGTTCTGTACGCTCTAATGGAGTCAGGGCATCAGTTCTGTACGCTCTAATGGAGTCGGGGCATCAGTTCTAATGGAGTCCGGGCATCAGTTCTGTACGCTCTAATGGAGTCGGGGCATCAGTTCTAATGGAGTCCGGGCATCAGTTCTGTACGCTCTAATGGAGTCAGGGCATCTGTTCCGTACGCTCTAATGGAGTCCGGGCATCAGTTCTGTATGCTCTAATGGAGTCGGGGCATCAGTTCTGTACGCTCTAATGGAGTCGGGGCATCAGTTCTAATGGAGTCGGGGCATCAGCTCTAATGGAGTCGGGGCATCAGCTCTAATGGAGTCGGGGCATCAGTTCTAATGGAGTCAGGGCATCAGTTCTGTACGCTCTAATGGAGTCGGGGCATCAGTTCTGTATGCTCTAATGGAGTCCGGGCATCAGTTCCGTACGCTCTAATGGAGTCGGGGCATCAGTTCTGTACGCTCTAATGGAGTCAGGGCATCAGTTCTGTACGCTCTAATGGAGTCCGGGCATCAGTTCTAACGGAGTACTGGTATCAGGCCTGTACGCTCTAATGGAGGCCGGGCATCAGGACTGTATGCTCCAATGGAGTACTAGCATCAGTTCTGTACGCTCTAATGGAGGCCGGGCATCAGGACTGTATGCTCTAATGGAGTACTAGCATCAGTTCTGTACGCTCTAATGGAGTCGGGGCATCAGTTCCGTACGCTCTAATGGAGCCCGGGCATCAGTTCTGTACGCTCTAATGGAGTACTGGCATCAGGACTGTATGCTCTAATGGAGTACTAGCATCAGTTCTGTACGCTCTAATGGAGTCGGGGCATCAGTTCTGTACGCTCTAATGGAGTACTGGCATCAGGACTGTATGCTCTAATGGAGTCGGGGCATCAGTTCCGTACGCTCTAATGGAGTCGTGGCATCAGTTCCGTACGCTCTAATGGTTTCAGGGCATCAGTTCTGTAGGCTCTAATGGAGTCGGGGCATCAGTTCTGTACGCTCTAATGGTTTCAGGGCATCAGTTCCGTATGCTCTAATGGAGTCATGGCATCAGTTCTGTACGCTCTAATGGAGTCGGGGCATCAGTTCTGTACGCTCTAATGGAGTCAGGGCATCAGTTCTGTACGCTCTAATGGAGTCAGGGCATCAGTTCTGTACGCTCTAATGGAGTCAGGGCATCAGTTCGGTACGCTCTAATGGAGTCAGGGCATCTGTTCCGTACGCTCTAATGGAGTCAGGGCATCAGTTCTGTACGCTCTAATGGAGTCGGGGCATCAGTTCCGTACGCTCTAATGGAGTCGGGGCATCAGTTCCGTACGCTCTAATGGAGTCGGGGCATCAGGTCTGTACGCTCTAATGGAGTCGGGGCATCAGGTCTGTACACTCTAATGGAGTCGGATCATCAGGTCTGTACACTCTAATGGAGTCTGGGCATCAGTTCCGTACGCTCTAATGGAGTCGGGGCATCAGTTCTAATGGAGTCAGGGCATCAGTTCTGTACGCTCTAATGGAGTCTGGGTATCAGTTCTGTACGCTCTAATGGAGTCGGGGCATCAGTTCTGTACGCTCTAATGGAGTCTGGGTATCAGTTCTAATGGAGTCCGGGCATCAGTTCTGTACGCTCTAATGGAGTCAGGGCATCAGTTCTGTACGCTCTAATGGAGTCGGGGCATCAGTTCTAATGGAGTCCGGGCATCAGTTCTGTACGCTCTAATGGAGTCGGGGCATCAGTTCTAATGGAGTCCTGGCATCAGTTCTGTACGCTCTAATGGAGTCAGGGCATCTGTTCCGTACGCTCTAATGGAGTCCGGGCATCAGTTCTGTATGCTATAATGGAGTCGGGGCATCAGTTCTGTACGCTCTAATGGAGTCGGGGCATCAGTTCTAATGGAGTCGGGGCATCAGCTCTAATGGAGTCGGGGCATCAGCTCTAATGGAGTCGGGGCATCAGTTCTAATGGAGTCGGGGCATCAGTTCTAATGGAGTCAGGGCATCAGTTCTGTACGCTCTAATGGAGTCGGGGCATCAGTTCTGTACGCTCTAATGGAGTCCGGGTATCAGTTCTAATGGAGTCGGGGCATCAGTTCTAATGGAGTCGGGGCATCAGTTCTGTACGCTCTAATGGAGTCCGGGCATCAGTACTGTACGCTCTAATGGAGTCAGGGCATCAGTTCTGTACGCTCTAATGGAGTCGGGGCATCAGTTCTAACGGAGTACTGGTATCAGGCCTGTACGCTCTAATGGAGGCCGGGCATCAGGACTGTATGCTCTAATGGAGTACTAGCATCAGTTCTGTACGCTCTAATGGAGGCCGGGCATCAGGACTGTATGCTCTAATGGAGTACTAGCATCAGTTCTGTACGCTCTAATGGAGTCGGGGCATCAGTTCCGTACGCTCTAATGGAGTACTGGCATCAGTTCTGTACGCTCTAATGGAGTACTGGCATCAGGACTGTATGCTCTAATGGAGTCGGGGCATCAGTTCCGTACGCTCTAATGGAGTCGGGGCATCAGTTCCGTACGCTCTAATGTTTCAGGGCATCAGTTCTGTACGCTCTAATGGAGTCGGGGCATCAGTTCTGTACGCTCTAATGGAGTCAGGGCATATGTTCCGTAGGCTCTAATGGAGTCGTGGCATCAGTTCCGTACGCTCTAATGGTTTCAGGGCATCAGTTCTGTAGGCTCTAATGGAGTCGGGGCATCAGTTCTGTACGCTCTAATGGTTTCAGGGCATCAGTTCCGTACGCTCTAATGGAGTCGGGCATCAGTTCCGTATGCTCTAATGGAGTCATGGCATCAGTTCTGTACGCTCTAATGGAGTCAGGGCATCAGTTCCGTACGCTCTAATGGAGTCGGGGCATCAGTTCTGTACGCTCTAATGGAGTCAGGGCATCAGTTCCGTACGCTCTAATGGAGTCGGGCATCAGTTCTGTACGCTCTAATGGAGTCAGGGCATCAGTTCTGTACGCTCTAATGGAGTCGGGGCATCAGTTCCGTACGCTCTAATGGAGTCGGGGCATCAGGTCTGTACACTCTAATGGAGTCAGGGCATCAGTTCCGTACGCTCTAATGGAGTCGGGGCATCAGGTCTGTACACTCTAATGGAGTCTGGGCATCAGGTCTGTATGGCCCCTCGAGCCTGCTCTGCCATTCAATAAGATCATGGCTGATCATCGACATCAACTCCACTTTCCCGCCTGATCTCCATATCCCTTGATTCCCCTAGAGTCCAAAAATCTATCTATCTCAGCCTTGAATATTTATCTCAGCCTTGAATATACTCAAAGACTCAGCATTCACAGCCCTCTGGGGCAGAGATTTCCAAAGATTCACAACCCTCTGAGTGAAGAAATTCTTCCTCATCTCAGTCTTAAATGGCCTACCCCTTATCCTCAGACTATGCCCCCTAGTTCTAGATACTCCAGCCAGGGGAAACAACCTCTCAGCATCTACCCTGTCAATCCCATTCAGAATCTTGTATGATTCAATGAGATCACCTCTCATTCTTCTAAACTCCAGAGTGTATAGGCCCATTCTACACAATCTCTCATCATCGGACAGCCCTCTCATCCCAGGAATCAATCTAGTGAACCTTCGTTGCACCGCCTCCATGGAGTACTGGCATCAGTTCCGTACACTCTAATGGAGTCGGGGCATCAGTTCTAATGGAGTCGGGGCATCAGTTCTGTACGCTCTAATGGAGTCCGGGCATCAGTACTGTACGCTCTAATGGAGTCGGAGCATCAGTTCTGTACGCTCTAATGGAGTCGGGGCATCAGTTCTGTACGCTCTAATGGAGTCCGGGCATCAGTTCTAATGGAGTCGGGGCATCAGTTCCGTACGCTCTAATGGAGTCGGGGCATCAGTTCTGTACGCTCTAATGGAGTCGGGGCATCAGTTCTGTACGCTCTAATGGAGTCCGGGCATCAGTTCTAATGGAGTCAGGGCATCAGTTCCGTACGCTCTAATGGAGTCGGGGCATCAGTTCTGTACGCTCTAATGGAGTCCGGGCATCAGTTCTAATGGAGTCGGGGCATCAGTTCCGTACGCTCTAATGGAGTCGGGGCATCAGTTCTGTACGCTCTAATGGAGTCGGGGCATCAGTTCTGTACGCTCTAATGGAGTCCGGGCATCAGTTCTAATGGAGTCAGGGCATCAGTTCCGTACGCTCTAATGGAGTTGGGGCATCAGTTCTGTACGCTCTAATGGAGTCCGGGCATCTGTTCTGTACGCTCTTATGGAGTCAGGGCATCAGTTCCGTATGCTCTAATGGAGTCTGGGCATCAGTTCTGAATGCTCTAATGGAGTTGGGGCATCAGTTCTGTACGCTCTGATGGAGTCCGGGCATCAGTTCTGTATGCTCTAACAGAGTCCGGGCATCCGTTCTATTTGCTTTATTTACCATAAAGTACATAGTTTCTCTGTTTAATCACCATTCATTTAATACACAGAAGAAACAGGCAGACCCTGCGCTTCAGTGACACTCGCTGCTCTAAGGTGATACAGATTTAGACATCCCTCCAGGCTCCTTAGTTGCAAGGCCGGTCCCATTAGTTGCTGAGTTGTCTCGCCTTGTGCCAATTGACGTGTCTTTTCCTTTGTCGCAATGGATGTGAAGACTTTTGGGACATTTCTGAGAGACATGACAAGGCCCTTCTTAAATGAAAGTATTCCTTTGCTAGATTCACACTGACAGGTCATGTCTCTCTGTACCCTCCGGTTGAATACCATCAAACCCATCGAGTATTCTCACCTCAACCCCCCGGGCAAGAGAATTTTGAGGTCAAGCTGTCTGAATGTTTAAGTGCTTTGCATAATCAGTGCCTGGTCTCGCCACGAGGTGCCCAGAGATGCAAGTTCATTGCAAAAGTCTTCGATGGAAAGAGCTGGGTTGGTATCGACCATGCGCCCAACGCTGAGGCAGGATGTTGGCCATTTATATCGGTTCCAGGTAGAGATCTTTCCTGGCCTTGGGGATCGGGGTACGCAGGAAACTGATGGCGCTGTCCTCCCCGGGGAGCGGCCCCGCTCGCTGCCGTGAACACTTGCGCCAGCAGCTAGACCGATATTTCAACACGACGGCACCCGTCGCTGAGACCAGGAGCAGCGTCAGGGCCCCGAAGACGCTCAGCCAGACCAGCTGCTGGTGCGGGACTGGCGGCCCGCGCTCTGCCACCACCTCATTCACTGCCACTTCCAGCTGCCTGGCCCCCTGCTCCACGCCTTGCCCCCCGCCGCCGCCACCTTCCGCAGAACCAGCCTCAGTCTGCCGCCCAGCACTGATGGGCTGCGGGTTGCCGTGGCGCGGTTGGAAGTCGGTCACACTTTTAACACTGTAACCCGTTTCTTGGTCATCCCCGATCGGTGCCATCTTGGATGCCAACTCCCGATTCTGATTCTGGGTAGAATCGCCGCAGGTTTTGCCGGAGTAGCCTTCAGGACAGACGCAGTCGAAGTCGGCGATACGGTCGTAGCACTTACCGCCGTTCTGGCAGGGCTTGGCTGCGCAGTCATCCCGGTTGACGGTGCAGAAGCGGCCTTCGAAGCCTGGGGGGCACTGGCAGGAGAAGCGGTTGACGGCGTCCTGGCAGGTGGCTCCCTCGGCACACGGCCGCATCAGGCAGTCATCCACATCTGTCTCGCACCGAGGGCCCACAAACCCCGCCAGGCAGCGGCACAAGGCGGCGGTGGCAAAACCATTCTCGTCCCAGCATGTCCCGCCATTCTTACAGGGAGACCTGAAACCAAGACAAGAAGGCGGCAATGTTTGTAGAGAGAAGATGATGACACTTACCCCCGCCTCCCAGCCCAAAGCTTGCCACTCTCCCTGGGGCGCTGCTTCCATCGGGGGCTGCGGGGGGGGCGGGGGGGGAGCGTGGTGTGAACTGCTCCCTGCCTGCTGAGGCCTAGGGTCGGTAACTCTGCTTGGACCTATTCCTGGAGGTTTCCTCACATGACCTCCCACCTGGTCAAACTGCCTTTCCCCCATCTCCAATATTTCCATGACTAATAAACAAAAGTGTTCAAAGAATTTTTAAAACCACTTATGGATGGCTTAA
Source organism: Squalus acanthias (assembly GCA_030390025.1). Taxonomy (NCBI): domain Eukaryota; kingdom Metazoa; phylum Chordata; class Chondrichthyes; order Squaliformes; family Squalidae; genus Squalus; species Squalus acanthias. The sequence continues at coordinate 140,563,461 of CM059433.1, read as the reverse complement.
AGGAGTATAGACTCACAAGGTTCATAAGAACATAAATAAGAGCAGGAGTAGGCCATACAGCCCCTCGAGCCTGCTCCGCCATTCAATAAGATCATGGCTGATCATCGACCTCAACTCCACTTTCCCGCCCGATCTCCATATCACTTGATTCCCCATGAGTCCAAAAATCAATATTTCAGCCTTGAATATACTCAAAGACTCAGCATTAACAGCCCTTTGTGGCAGAGAATTCCAAAGATTCACAACCCTCTGAGTGAAGAAATTCCTCCTCATCTCGGTCTTCAATGGCCTACCCCTTATCCTGAGACTATGCCCTCTAGTTCTAGACTCTCCAGCCAGGGGAAACAACCTCTCAGCATCTACCCTGATCTATGAGATCCATGAGATCACCTCTCATTCTTCTAAACTCCAGAGAGTATAGGCCCATTCTACACAATCTCTCATCATAGGACAGCCCTCTAATCCCAGGAATCAATCTAGTGAGCCTTTGTTGCACCGCCTCCAAGGCAGGTATATAAGGAGACCAAAACTATGCACAGTACTCCAGGTGTGGTCTCACCAAGGCCCTGTACAATTGTAGCAAGACTTCCTTATTCTTATACTCCAACCCCCTTGCAATAAAGGCCAACATGCCATTTGCCTTCCTTATTGCTTGCTGTACCTACATGCGAGCTTTCTGTGTTTCTTCCACGAGGACACCCAAATCTCTCTCAACACCAACATTTGAAAGTTTCTCACCATTTAAAAAATATTCTGTTTTTCTATTCTTCCTACCAAAGTGAGTAACCTCACATTTCCCTACATTATACTCCATCTACCACCTTACTGCCCACTCACTTAGTCTATCTATATCCCTTTGCAGACTCTCTGCGTTCTCCTCACAGCTTACTGTCCCACCTAGCATTGTATCGTCAGCAAATTTGGATACATTACACTCGGTCCCTTCACCTAGGTCATTAATATAGATTGTAAATAGCTGAGGCCCCAACACTGATCCTTGCGGCATCCCACTAGTTACAGCCTGCCAATCTGAAAAAGACTCGTTTATCCCTACTCTCTGTTTTCTGTCTGTTAACCAATCTTCTATCCATGCTACTATAATGGTGCAGAAATTCCGATCCCTACGGGTGTGTACGCGCTGTGTACTCACCCGTAGGGACATCGGAAATGCCGGTTTCAGGCATGCACTGCGCATGCGCTGGAAACCGGCATTTCCGATCTGTCAAGAAAGCTCTTGACAGATCCTCCAGCTGCCCTGGAGAAGGGCCTCTGCGGGGGGAGAGTTCCCTTTTTTGGAGACCCTCCGCCCACAGAAAACACTTACAATTCTTGCACCTGGTAAAAGCAGGCGTAAGGTCTGCTTTTACCAGGATAAGAGTTAAAAAAAAGTTTAAAAAAAATTTCCCACTGATTTATCATTTAAAAATACTTTAAAGAAAGGTAAGTTTATTTTTAGCCCCGTTAAAAACTTTAATTATTTTTTTCAAAAAATAAAATTTTTGTTTAAAATACTTAATTTATTGTAATTTAAAGTCATTTTAAAAATGTGATGTTTTTTTAAAATTTATTTAAAGTTTTACTATGTTTGGGAGTGATCTCTATTCGTATATTTGACAGGTCTTCCTGTCAAATGTATGAAGGGAGATTCCCTTCTCTGATTGGCTCCCCATGGCCCACGTGATCTCAGGGACGATGCGAACCGCCTGTGCCTCTGGGATACGTGGGCCCTGCACACCGGCAGTTTGGAGAGGCCCAGCAGCGGAACTCTGCACCTCCCGGGAGCCCTCCGGTCCAGGCGCAGATTTTTTCCAGATCGCAGCCCTCCGCCCGCGGGAGGCCTGCAATCGGAATTTCTGGGCCATTACCCCCAACCCCATGAGCCCTTATCTTGTGTAATAACCTTTTATGTGGCACCTTATCAAATGCCTTTTGGAAATCCAAATATACTGCATCCACTGGTTCGCCTTTATCTACCCTGCTAGTTACATCCTCAAAAAACTCTAATAAATTTGTCAAACACATTTTCCCTTTCATAAAACCATGTTGACTCTGCCTAATCATGTTATGATTTTCTAAGTGCCCCGATACCACTTCCTTAACAATGGATTCCAGCATTTTCCCAACGACTGATGTCAGGCTAACTGGCCTGTAGTTCCTGTTTTCTCTCTCCCTCCGTTCTTGAATAGCGGTGTTACATTTGCTACCTTCCAATCCGCTGGGACCGTTCTAGAATCTAGGGAATTTTGGAAGATCAAAACCAATGCATCTACTATCTCTTCAGCCACCTCTTTTAGAACCCTAGGATGTAGACTGTCAGGTCCAGGGGATTTGTTGGCTTTTAGTCCCATTAGTTTTTCTAGTACTTTTTCTCTACTTCTATTATTTACGTTAAGTTCCTCACCCTTATTAGACCCTTGCTTCCCCACCATTTTTGGTATGTTTTTTGTGTCTTCTGCTGCGAGGACAGATACAAAATATTTGTTTAACGTTTCTGCCATTTCCTTATTCCCTATAATAATTTCTCCTGTCTCAGCCTCTAAGGGACCAACATTTACTTTTGCTATTCTCTTCCTTTTTACATACTTTTAGAAGCTCGCACACTCATTTTATATTTCTTGCTAGTTTTCTCTCTTTTTTTCCCCTTATCATCAATTTTTTGGTCATCCTTTGCTGGTTTCTGAAACTCTCCCAATCCTCAGGCTTACTATTATTCTTCACAACATCATAAGCTTCTTCTTTCAATCTAATGCTATCCTTAACTTCTTTAGTTAGCCACGGTTGGATCACTTTTCCGGTAGAGTTTTTGTTTCTCAATGAAATGTATTTTTTGTTGAGAATTATGAAATATTTCTTTAAATGCTAGCCACTGCTTATCTACCGTTATACCTTTTAATCTATTTTTCCAATCTACCTTAGCCAACTCGCCCCTCATACCTATGTAATTGGCTTTATTTAAGTTCAATGACAGGTTTACTCTTAAAGGAGCTGTAGACTCACAAGGTTCAATGACAGGTTTACTGGGTGTTGGAGATGGGAGAGGACATTTGTGAGGCATTGGTTGTAAACATGAAGGAACAGGTGAGTGGACAAATCAAAGTGGTGCCTATAAAAAGGGGGACTACAGACCGACATCGATCAAAGGGACAATGGCACTGGTTAGTGAAGTATCTGCACACTAATGGCAGTAGCTCAATCAGAAGCAGCCAGCGTGGATTAGCAAGGGCAAGATCTTGCCAGACTGTACTGGTGAAGCAGAGGGACCTGTAGAGTCTAGGGGCAGGTCAGTGCTCTAAAGTGTAACGTGTCCCATCCCTCACCTCAGTGAGCACCGCGAGTTTACCTAAACATCCTGAAGTCTCAATGCAGAAGAAACACACCACGCAGTGGCTCCCAGAGACACAGTACCAGCTCCCGCCCAGAGCAGAACACCCAGTCATAACATACCCATGGAAGCTGCTACACACAGCTTCTCTCACTCGGTGATTAATCCCGGCACTAAATATCAGCTGGGGCTATCGAACAGATCTCACAGAGTAGAACACAGGTCTGCACAGATCTGTCGTGATGTTGTCGGGAGTCTAGGAGCTTTCCCACTGGCTGGGCCAGGAATCCAGGGCACACTCACTCGAGGTGTGCTCTCTTGCACCCTCCTTGTGGAGGCTCAGGGTGTCTCAGCCTGGCCTGGCTCCTGTAATAAGCACAGACATCTTAAAGTGAACAAGTGCAGCCTCTCCTTACCGAGCTTTGGCACAGGGTCCCGCCTGCATCTCACAGTTCTTCCCGTAGAACCCCTCGGGGCAGGTGCACCAGTAATCACCCTCCCCATCATCAAAACACTGGCCGGCATTCTCACAGGGATTCTGGTGCCTGCACAGATGAACATCTGAGGGGGAAGGATGGGAAATGTTTAACACATTACAGGATGTGACGCCACAAGTTCTCAGTACTCTCCTATCCTCACCCACACCATCTCCCCATACATAGAATCCTACGCCACAAAAGGAGGCCATTCGGCCCGTTGTGGCTGTGCCGGCTCTTTGAAAGAGCTGTCCAATTAGTCCCACACCCTACCTTTTCCCCATATCCCTGCTAATTATTTCTCTTCAAGTACATGTCCAATTGCCTTTTGATAGTTGCTATGGAATCTGCTTCCTCCACCCTTTCAGGTAGTGCATTCCAGATCTTAACAACCTTCTGTGTGAAGAAATTTCTCCTCTAGTTCTTTTGGCAATTATTTTAAATTGATGACCTCTAATTACTGATCCACTTGCCAGAGGAAACAGTTTCTCCCTACTTGCTCTATCCAAACTCCTCATAATTTTGAATACCTCTATTAGGTCTCCTGAACCTTCTCTGCTCTAAGGAGAACAATCCCAGCTGCTCCAATCTCTCCACATAACTGAAGCCCCTCATCCCTGGTATTATCCTGGTAAACTGCCTCTGCACCCTCTCCAAGGCCTTGACATCCTTCCTAAAGTGTGGTGCCCAGAATTGTACACAGTACTCCAGCTGAGGCCTAACCAGTAATTTGTAAAGGTTTAGCATCATGTCCTTGATTTTGTATTCAATGCCCCTATTTACAAAGCCAAGTATCCCATAGGTGTTCTTATCAACTTGCCCTGACACCTTCAAAGATTTGTTAATATGCACCCTTAGATTTCTCTGTCAATGTTGCCCCTAATTTTTTTTTGGGTGCACGGCCCCTTTAAGGGACTGCGCAGCCCAAAGTTTCATGCATGTGCAAAATTTAACATTGAAAAAGCCGGTCCCGGACCACGCAGCTTAGAGGGAATGTTGCTCTCTGTCCTCAAAATAGCACCATTTAGATTATTCACCATCCATTCACCACTAATCTCTGACTACTATCCCTTAGCCAATGACGTCCCCAAGTTACCACCGTCCCCTTGATACCATGTGCTTCTATTTTCTGAATAAGTCTGTTATGTGGTACTTTATCAAATGCCTTTTGAAAGTCCATATCTATAATATCTACTGCTCTACCTTTATCAATGCCCTCTGTTACTTCATCAGTTCTGTTGAAAGATCATCGACCTGAAACGTTAACTCTGTTTCTCTCTCCACAGATGCTGCCTAACCTGCTGAGTATTTCCAGCATTTTCTGTTTTTGTTTCAATCAGGTTAGTCAGACACGTTTTGCCTTTATTAAATCCGTGCTGGCTGTCCCTTATTAACCCATGCTTCTCCAAGTGAGAATTAATTTTGTCCTTGACAATTGTCTCCAGCAGCTTTCCGATCACTGACGTTAGACTGATTGGCCTGTAGTTACCAGGTTTATCCCTCTCCTCTTTTTTGAATGGGGTGTAACATTTGCAATCCTCTGGCACCACTCCCATATCCAAGGAGGATTGGAAGATTGAGGTCAGAGCATCTGCTATCTCCTTATTTGAGGAGGGATATACTTGCATTGGAGGCAGTTCAGAGAAGGTTCACGAGGTTAATTCCTGAGATGAAGGGGTTGTCTTATGAAGAAAGGTTGAGCAGGTTGGACCTATACTCATTGGAGTTTAGAAGAATGAGAGGGGATCTTATTGAAACATATTAAGAAACTGAGGGGGCTTGACAGGGTAAATGTAGAGAGGATGTTTCCCCTCGTGGGGGAATCTAGAACTAGGGGGCATAGTTTCAGAATAAGGGGTCGCCCATTTAAAACGGAGATGAGGAGGAATTTCTTCTCTTAGAGGGTCGTGAATCTTTGGAATTCTCTTCCCCAGAGAGCTGTGAAGGCTGGGTCATTGAATATATTTAAGGTGGAGACAGATTTTTGAATGATAAGGGAGTCAAGGGTTATGGGGAGCGGGCAGGAAAGTGGAGTTAAAGCCAAGACCAGGTTAGCCATGATCTTATTGAATGGCGGAGCAGGCTCGAGGGCCGACTCCTGCTCCTATTTCTTATGTTCTTAAGTACTTTAAACAGCGTGCGAGCGGAGAGCCAGAGCGGCAGAGTACTTTAAACAGCGCGGGAGCTGAGAGCCAGAGCGGCAGAGTACTTTAAACAGAGCGGGAGCTGAGAGCCAGAGCGGCAGAGTATTTTAAACAGAGCAGGAGCTGAGAGCCAGAGCGGCAGAGTACTTTAAACAGAGCGGGAGCTGAGAGCCAGAGCGGCAGAGTATTTTAAACAGCGCGGGAGCGCAGAGCCAGAGCGGCAGAATATTTTAAACAGAGCGGGAGTGGAGAGGCAGAGCGGCAGAGTATTTTAAACAGAGCGGGAGCGGAGAGCCAGAGCGGCAGAGTACTTTAAAAAGAGCGGGAGCGGAAAGCCAGAGCGGCAGAGTATTTTAAACAGAGCAGGAGCTGAGAGCCAGAGCGGCAGAGTATTTTAAACAGAGCGGGAGCGGAGAGCCAGAGCGGCAGAGTACTTTAAAAAGAGCGGGAGCTGAGAGCCAGAGCGGCAGAGTACTTTAAAAAGAGCGGGAGCTGAGAGCCAGAGCGGCAGAGTACTTTAAAAAGAGCGGGAGCTGAGAGCCAGAGCGGCAGAGTATTTTAAACAGCGGGATTATAGAGCCAGAGCGGCAGAGTACTTTAAACAGCGCGGGAGCTGAGAGCCAGAGCGGCAGAGTATTTTAAACAGCGCGGGAGCTGAGAGCCAGAGCGGCAGAGTATTTTAAACAGCGGGATTATAGAGCCAGAGCGGCAGAGTACTTTAAACAGCGCAGGAGCTGAGAGCCAGAGCGGCAGAGTACTTTAAACAGCGGGAGCTGAGAGCCAGAGCGGCAGAGTATTTTAAACAGCGGGAGCTGAGAGCCAGAGCGGCAGAGTATTTTAAACAGCGGGAGTGGAGAGCCAGAGCGGCAGAGTATTTTAAACAGAGCGGGAGTGGAGAGCCAGAGCGGCAGAGTATTTTAAACAGAGCGGGAGTGGAGAGCCAGAGCGGCAGAGTATTTTAAACAGAGCGGGAGTGGAGAGCCAGAGCGGCAGAGTATTTTAAACAGCGCAGAAGCAGAGAGCCAGAGCGGCAGAGTATTTTAAACAGCGCAGAAGCTGAGAGCCAGAGCGGCAGATTACTTTAAACTGCGCAGAAGCTGAGAGCCAGAGCGGCAGAGTATTTTAAACAGAGCGGGAGTGGAGAGCCAGAGCGGCAGAGTATTTTAAACAGCGCAGAAGCTGAGAGCCAGAGCGGCAGAGTACTTCATACTGCAGGAGCTGAGAGCCAGAGCACTTTAAGTCTGGTAAATAGAGGCATGGCAGGGCAGCTCAGTCCTGTGATTTGCACATCCTGTGCCATGTGGGATATCCTGGACGCTTCTTGCGGCCTGGATGACTGCGTGTGCAGGAAGAGTCGCCAACTGCAGCAACTCGAGCTCCGGGTTTCTGAGCTTGAGCGGCAGCTGTAGTCACTACAGTGCTTCCGCGTGGCTGAGAAATACTTGGAAAGCACGTTTCTAGAAGTGGTCACCCCGCAGCCTCAGAATGTGCAGGCAGAGAGGGAATGGGTGACCACCAGACAGAGAAGGAGGACCAGGCAGGTAGGGCAGGAATCCCCAGAGTGCATCTCACTCGCGAACCGGTTCACAGTTCTGGAAACATTGGGGGTGATGGCTCCTCTGGGGAGAGCAGCCAGAGCCAAGGTCATGGCACCATGGGTGCCTGAGCTGCACAGGGGCGGGGGGCGGGCGGAGGAAGAAGAATGGAAGAGCAATAGTGATAGGGGATTCATTGGTTAGGGGAACAGATAGGCATTTCTGTGGACGCAGATGTGACTCCAGGATGGTATGTTGCCTCCCTGGTGCCAGGGTTAAGGATGTCACTGAGCGGCTGCAGGACACTCTGAGGGGGGAGGGTGAACAGCCAGAGGCTGTTGTCGATATCGGTACCAACGACATAGGCAGAAAGAGGGGTGAGGTCCTGCAGGCAGACTATAGGAAGCTAGGAAAGAGAATAAAAAGCAGAACCTCAAAGGTAGTAATCTCATAGAAACATAGAAAAATAGTAGCAGGAGTAGGCCATTCGACCCTTCGAGCCTGCTCCGCCATTCAATATGATCATAAGAACATAAGAACATAAGAAATAGGAGCAGGAGTAGGCCAATCGGCCCATCGAGCCTGCTCCGCCATTCAATAAGATCATGGCTGATCTGATCCTAACCGCCAATCTACTATCTATCACAGAAACATCTCCTGCATCTAACAGAATTGCACACACGAAATAGGAGCAGAATCAGGCTACACAGTCCCTGGGCCCGCTCCACTACCCACAGGGCCATGACCGATCCGAACCTAGACTCATGTCCAAATTCCTGCCCGCTCCCCGTAACCCTTAATGCCCTTTACTTCTAGGAAACTGTCTATTTCTGTTTTAAATTTAATTAATGTTGTAGCTTCTACAGCTTTTTGTGGCAGCATATTCCATGGACCTACCACCCTCTGAGTGAAGTAGTTCCTCCTCATCTCAGTTTTGAAAGAGCAGCCCCTTATTCTAAGACTATGTCCCCTAGTTCTCGTCTCACCCGTCATCGGGAACATCCTCCCCGCATCCACCCGATCCAACCCCTTCACAATCTTATATGTTTCAATAAGATCGCCTCTCATTCTTCTGAACTCCAATGAGTAGAGTCCCAATCTACCCAACCTCTCCTCATATGACCACCCCCTCATCTCCGGGATTAACCGAGTGAACCTTTTTTGCACTGCCTCGAGAGCAAGGATGTCTTTCCTTAAGTAAGGACACCAAAACTGTATGCAGTATTCCAGGTGCGGTCTCACCAATACCTTGTACAACTGAAGCAATACCTCCCTATTTTTATATTCTATCCCCCTAGCAATGAAAGCCAACATTCCATTTGCCTTCTTAATCACTTGCTGCACCTGCATACTAACCTTTTGAGTTTCGTGCACCAGGACCCCCAGATCCCTTTACACTTCAGTACTCTCCAGTTTCTTGCCATTAAGATAATAAATTGCTCTAGGATTTTTCCTGCCAAAGTGCATCACCTCACACTTTCCAGTGCTGTATTCCATCTGCCAAATCTCTGCCCACTTACTTAGCCTGTCTATGTCCCCTTGCAGGTTTTTTATGTCCTCCTCACTCACTACTTTCCCTCCCATCTTTGTATCATGGCTGATCCTCTTTCTCAATACCATATTCCCGCTCTCTCCCCATACCCGATGCCTTTTGTGTCTAGAAATCTATCTATCTTCTTCTTAAATATATTCAGTGACTTGGCCTCCACAGCCTTCTGTGGTAGAGAATTCCACAGGTTCACCACCCTGAGTGAAGAAATTTCTCCTCATCTCAGTCCTAAATGTCCTACCCCGTATCCTGAGACTGTGACCCCTCATTCTAGAACCCCCAGCCAGGGGAAACATCCTCCCTGCATCCAGTCTGTCTAGCCCTGTCAGAATTTTAGACGTTTCAATGAGATCCCCTCTCATTCTTCTAAACTCTAGTGAATACAGGCCTAGTCGACCCAATCTCTCCTCATATGACAGTCCTGCCATCCCAGGAATCAGTCTGGTGAACCTTCGCTGCACTCCCTCTATGGCAAGTATATCCTTTCTTAGGTAAGGAGACCAAAACTGCACCAAGTGTGGTCTCACCAAGGCCCTGTATAACTGTAGTAAGACATCCTTGCTCCTGTACTCAAATCCTCTTGCAATGAAGGCCAACGTACCATTTGCCCTCCTAACTGCTTACTGCATCTGCATGTTTGCTTTCAGTGACTGGTGTACAAGGACACCCAGGTCCCTTTGTACATCAGCATTTCCCAATCTAGCACCACTTAAATAATACTCTGCCTTCTGTTTTTCCTACCGAACGGATTATCCACATTATACTGCATCTGCCATGTATTTACCCACTCACTGAACTTATCTAAATCGCCTTGAAGCCTCTTTGCATCCTCCACACAACTCACAATCCCACCTAGTTCCGTGTCGTCAGCAAACTTGGAAATATTACATTTGGTTCCCTCATCCAAATCATTGATATATATTGTGAATAGCTGGGGCCCAAGCACTGATCCCTGCGGTACCCCACTAGTCACCACCTGCCACCCCGAAAAAGACCCATTTATTCCTACTCTGTTTCCTGTCTGTTAACCAATTTGCAATCCATGCCAGTATATTACCCCCACTCCCATGTGCTTTAATTTTACACACTAACCTCTTATGTGGGACTTTATCAAAGGCCTTCTGAAAATCCAAATACACCACAACGACTGGTTCTCCCTTATCTATTCTACCAGTTACATCCTCAAAAAACTCCAGTAGGTTTGTCAAACACGATTTCCCTTTCATAAATCCATGTTGACTTTGTCTAATCCCGTTGAAATTTTCTCCGGATTACTCCCGGTGCCACGTGCTGGTGAGTACAGGAATAGGAGGATAGAACAGATGAATGCGTGGCTGGAGAGATGGTGCAGGAGGGAGGACTTTAGATTCCTGAGGCATTGGGACCATTTTTGGGGATGGTGGGACCTGTACATGCCAGACGGGTTACACCTCAACAGAGCCGGGACCAATATTCTCGCGGGGAGGTTTACTAGTGCTGTTGGGGAGGGTTTAAACTAGCTTGGCAGGGGGATGGGCACCAGCATATAGGAGTAGAAAAGAGGAATAAAGTACATAAAAGAGTGAGTGTGTTGGATAGTACTAGAGAATAAAGTAGTACTAGAGGTGGAAGTAGTACCATATTAGATAGGAGCAGACTAAGAAAGACTACGAAAAATTCAAAAATGTGTTTGGAATACATGTTCGTAAACGCACAAAGTGTGGTGAATAACGTTGGTGAGCTACAGCACAATTAGCCACGTGGCAATATGATGTTGTGGCAATAACGGAAACGTGACTTAAAAACGGTGAGGACTGGGCACATAATATTCAAGGGTACAAGGTGTTCAGAAAAGATAGGGAAGGAAAAAAGGGAGGTGGGGTGGCAGTGCTGATTAAGGAAGACATTGTAGTGTTGGAAAGGGAGGATTTTCTTGAGGGGACAAGGACAGAATCCATTTGGTTAGAGTTGAGGAGCAAAAAGGGTATGATCACACTATTGGGGATATTCTACAGGCTTCCAAATAGTGAGAGGGAGGTAGAGGAGCAAATCTGCAGGGAAATTGCAGAGATATGCAAGAGCTATAGAGTGGTAATATTGGGTGACTTTAATTACCCAAATATCGATTGGGATAATGCTAGGGTAAAGGGAAAGGAGGGGGAGGAATTTCTGAAATGCATTCAGGAGAATTTCCTTGACCAGTATGTTCTTGGCCCAACTACGAAGGAGGCATTGCTGGATCTGGTGCTGGGGAATGAGGTGGGCCAGGTCGACCTAGTGTCTGTGGGAGAACACTTGGGTACGAGTGATCATCGTATCATAAGATTTAGATTAGCAATGGAGAGCAACAAGGAACAATCTAGAATGGAACTTCTAAACTGGAATAGGGCTAACTTCAATGGGATGCGAAAGGATCTAGCCAGGGTAAAATGGAACCAAAGACTGACAGGAAAAGCTGTAATGGAACACTGGGTGATCTTTAAGGAGGAGATGTTCAAGTACAGGCTAGGTACATTCCAACAAGAGGAAAGGGTAAGGGAACCAAAGCAAGGGCTCCTTGGATGACGAGGGAGAAAGAGAAGATGATGAAACAAAAAAAGAGGGTGTATGTTGAATGTCAGGTGAATTCTTCAAGGGAGAACCAGACCAAATACAATAAGTTGCAAGGGGAAGTGAAGATGAAAATAAGATTGGCAAAGAGAGAATATGAGAGTAGAATGGCGGTTAACATAAAAGGGAACCCAAAAATCTTCTACTGGCATGTAAACAGTAAACGGGTAGTAAGAGGCGGGGGGTGGGGCCTATTAGGGACAAAGAAGGTGATATATGCTTAGAGACGCAGGGCAAGGCTAGAATACTCAATGAGGACTTTGTATCAGTGTTTACTAAGGAGGTGGATGCTGACAAAATATCGGTAGAAGTGGAAAAGGTAGACGCAATGGAAGAGGTGAAAATTGATAGACAGGATGTACTAGAAAGGCTGGGTATGCTTAGAGTGGATAAGTCGCCTGGTCCAAATGGCTTGCACCCCAGGTTGCTAAGGGAATTGGGGGAGGAAATAGCGGAAGGGCTTGCCATAATTTTCCAATCTTCCCTAGATGCGGGGGAGGTGCCTGAGGATTGAAAAGTGGCAAATGTGACACCATTGTTCAAGAAAGGGTGTAAGGACAATCCTAGTAACTACAGGCCGCTCAGTTTAACATCAGTGATGGGTGAAGTTTTAGAAACAGTAATCAAGGAAAAAATTAACGGGCACTTGGGAGAGGTTTAAGCTAATTCAGGAGAGCCAACACAGATTTGTAAAAGGCAGATTATGTTTGACTAATCTAATTGAATTTTTTGATGAAGAAAAAGGGAGGATTGATGAAGGGAATGCAATGGATGTTGTCTACATGGATTTTTGGAAGGCGTTCGACAAAGTACCATATAGAAGGCTGGTTAACAAAATTGAGGCTCATGGAATAGGTGGGTCAATGGCAGCTTGGATAAGGAATTGGCTTAAGGACAGAAAACAGCAAGTTGTGGTAAATGGCTGTTTTTCAGACTGGAGGATGGTAGACAGTGGTGATCCCCAAGGGTCAGTGCTGGGACCAATGCTTTTTTTGATATATATGACCTGGATATTGGAATACAGAGTAGAATTTCTAAATTCGCCGATGACACCAAACTTGGGGGTGTGGCAAACAGTGAGGATGATATCAATCGACTGCAACAGGACATAGAAAGGCTAGCAGAATAGGCAGACAAGTGACAGATGGAATTTAATACAGATGCATTTTGGCAGAAGGAACAGGGAGAGGCAATATACACTTAATGGCACAGTTTTAAAGAGTGTGCAGGGACAGAGGGACCTGGGAGTTAATGTGCATAGGTCCCTGAAGGTGGCAGGACATATTGAGAGAGTGGTTAACAAAGCATATGGGATCTTGGGCTTCATAAATAGAGGTATGGAGTACAAAAGTAGAGAAGTTATGCTGAACCTTTGTAAAGCGCTGGTTAGGCCATAACTGGAGTATTGTGTCCAGTTCTAGTCACCACTCTTTAGGATGGATGTGAAGGCACTTGAGAGGGTGCAGAGGAGATTTACCAGAATGGTACCGGGGATGGGGGATCTTTGCTACAAGGACAGATTGGAGAAGCTGAATTTGTTTTCATTCGAGCAAAGGAGGTTGAGGGGTGATTTGATAGAGGTGTACAAGATTATGACGGGTTTGAATAGGCTAGACGCGGAAAGGCTGTTCCCACTAGTTGATGGTACAAGGACTAGGGTACACAGATTTAAGGTTTTGGGCAACAGATACAAGGGGGATGTGTGGAAAAACTTTTTTTACGCAGCGAGTGGTGAGGACCTGGAACTCGCTGCCGACGGAAGTGGTGGAAGCAGAGACACTCAATGTTTTCAAGGGGAGACTGGATAGGCACTTGAGGGAAATAAACTTGCAGGGCTACGGGGATAGAGCGGGGGGATGGGACTGACTGGATTGCTCTACAGAGCGCTGGCATGGACTTGCTGAATGGCCTCCTTCTGTGCCGTTATAACTCTATGACCTCAGTCATGGCCTCTTCCTCCACAAGAACACTTCGGTTTTTGTCCCTAATCAGCCCCACCATTCCTTTAACTATCCTTTTACTTTTTATATGTTTATAAAAGATTTTTGGGTTCCCTTTTATGTTGCCCACTAACCTTTTCTCATACTCTCATCCTTTTTCAATTTCCCCCTGCACTCTCTGTATTCTGCCTGATCTTTGATTGTATTCTGTACCAGATATTTGTCATAAACCTCCTTTTTCTGTATTATTTTAACCTCTATTTCCTTTATCACCCAGGGAGCTGTAGCTTTGGATGCCCCATTTGTCATCCTTATGGGAATATGCTTGGTTTATACCCCAGCTACCTCTGCCTTGAAGGCCTCACATTGCTCATTTACTGTTTTCCTAGCCAATCTTTGTTTCCAGTCCAACTGTGCTGGATTCCTTCTCAAATCATTGAAATTGGCTCTCTTCCAGTTGGGTATTTTCACCTTTGACTTTTCTTTGTCCCTTTCTGTAACTATTTATGGAATCATAAAATGGTTACAGCACCAGAAGGCGGCCATTCAGCCCGTTGAGCCTATGCTGGCTCTCTGCAATAGCACTTCAGCTAGTCCCTTTCCCCATAGCCCTGCAAATTTTTTTCCTTCAGGTACTTATCCAATTCCCTTTTGAAAGCCACATTAGAATCTGCCTCCACCACCCTTTCAGGCAGTGCATTCCAGATCATAACAATTCGCTGCGTAAAAAAGTTTTCCCTCATATCGCCTTTGGTTCTTCTGCCAAATACCTTAAATCTGTGTCCTCTGGTTCTCGACCCTTCCGCCAATGGGAACAGTTTCTCTCTATTTACTCTGTCCAGACCCCTCATGATTTTGAACACCTCTATCAAATCTCTCAACCTTCTCTGCTCCAAGGAGCACAACCCCAGCTTCTCCAGTCTATCCACGTAACTGAAGTCACTCATCCCTGGAACCATTCTTGTAAATCTTTTCTGCACCCTCTCTAAGGCCTTCACATCCTTCCTAAAGTGCACTACCCAGAATTGGACACAACACCCCAGTTGAGGCCGAACCAGTGTTTTATAAAGGTTCATCATAACTTCCTTGCTTTAGTACTCTGCCTCTATTTATGAAGCCCAGGATCCCGTATGCTTTTTTAACCGTTTTCTCAACCTGCCCTGCCACCTTCAACGATTTGTGCACATATACCCCCAGGTCTCTGTTCATGCATCCCCTTTAGGATTGTACCCTTTAGTTTGTATTGCCTGTTCACATTCTTCCTACCAAAATGTATCACTTCGCACTTTTCTGCGTTAAATTTCATCTGCTCCGTGTCCGCCCATTTCATCAGCCTGTCTATGTCCTCTTGAAGTCTATCACTCTCCTCCTCACTGTTCACTATACTTCCAAGTTTTGTGTCATCTGCAAATTTTGAAATTGTGCCCTGTACACCCAAGTCTAAGTTATTAATATATATCAAGAAAAGCAGTGGTCCTAGTACCGAGCCCTGGGGAACACCACTGAATACCTTCCTCCAAGAACAACTTGTATTTATATAGGGGGAAAAATTCGGTTGCTTAGCGCCTCCCATGAGCGCCCTAAGAGGCACAACGCAATGTTTGCGCCGCTCGCGAAATTGACCAGAGTTTTTGCGGCGGCGCTAATCTCTACTGCCCCGATCTCCTGCGCCCACAGATCGTGACATCAGTCGAGCATGCAACTCCCCAGTGGCGCCGCGGACCGGATATTGAGTGGCACCCCCCTCCTTTCCACCTGCTTCAAGAAACGACAGGGAGACTGGAACGTTTTCCAGTCGGTAAGGGGCTGGGGGAGCGCTATTTAAAGACGCCCTCTTCCTGCCTTTTTTTGTGGGAGACATTTTTGCACCACTCATTCTGTGAGAGAGAGAGAGAGAGAGAGATTGAGATTCTGAGAGAGAGAGAGAGAGAGAGAGAGAGAGAGACTTCTGCAGAGAGTCAACGCTGTGTGAAGTAGTTTTGGCTACCGAGCAGCACTTTGCAGGTTCTTTTGGATTTGACCTTCATTACTTCGATTGTCAAGAGACTGTGGTGGCTGCACTGATTCGGGGCGTCGGCCTGCGCCTGCAGAATCGGAGGCATCAGAGACGCAGAGAGAGTGGCAATCATGGCCAGAGGGAGGAGGGCCAATGTTCAGAGGTGAAATGCATTCTCTGATCTGTCAGACCTTACCCTCCCAGGGTATTCCGGGAACAATTCTCCTACATTCATTTGTCTGAGGAGCAGTGTTTGCGCAGGCTGCGCTTCAGCAAGGAGGTGGTCACTGAGCTCTGCCACCTGCTGCAGCCTCAACTGAGGACCAGGACGTCTCTGTCGGTGGCAGTGAAGGTCACAGTGGCTCTGAATTTTTATGCAACCGACTCCTTTCAAGCAGCTACTGGGGACATCGCCAATATCTCCCAGTTCGCGGTCCATTGCTGTATCCAGCAGGTCACAAATGCCCTCTATAAAAGGAGACGCCAGTACATCTCTTTCCCGATGACCCGGGCCAAACAGCATGAACGCGCATTGGGATTTGCGAGGATAGCGGGCTTCCCCATGGTGCAGGGCGCCATTGACTGCACGCATGTGGCATTGCTGCACCGCAGGAGAATGTAGAGGTTTTCCGAAACCGCAAGGGGTTCCACTCCTTAAATGTCCAGTTGGTGTGCGACCACAGACAGCTGATACTCGCTGTCAATGCCCGCTATCTTGGCATCCTGCGTCAGACTGGTGTGCCAGAGTTTTTCCAGGCAGCGCATCAGCCAAGTGGTTGGCTCCTCGGGGACAAGGGTTATCCACTTTGCACCTGGCTGATGACACCGCTCCGTAACCCCAACACCCCTGCTGAGCTGTGGTACAATGAGAGCCATCTCGCCACCAGGAACATCATTGAGCAGACGATTGGCGAGCTCAAGCAACGGTTCCGCTGTCTGGACCACTCAGGAGGAGCCCTGCAGTACTCGCCTGAGCGAGTCTCCCTCTTCACAGTTGTTTGCTGCATTCTTCATAACCGTGCAATCCTCAGGACCCAGCCAATGCCACCAGGCCTTGGTGTACCACCGGAGGAGGAGGAGGAGGAAGATCAGCAGCAGCACCAAGGCAGGAGGGAGGCCCACAATGTTGAAACTGCAA
Source organism: Squalus acanthias (assembly GCA_030390025.1). Taxonomy (NCBI): domain Eukaryota; kingdom Metazoa; phylum Chordata; class Chondrichthyes; order Squaliformes; family Squalidae; genus Squalus; species Squalus acanthias. The sequence goes on along the minus strand of CM059433.1, from coordinate 140,546,772 downwards.
GAGCCGTCCGTCAAAGACTGATAACAAGCCGCTTCTCGGCCCCTACTCAGGAAATGGCTTCTGGCATGGAGAACAACATGATGGAAAGCAACCCGCAACCCCTATAGCCGGCCAAGGCAGCAATGATTCCAAAGGCCAAACATGTACATTTTGAATACAACAACTTTTTTATTTTACAAACTGTGTGTCATTTATTCATGACAAAATAATAGAAACAAACACAAATAATCATTAATTAACATAACTGGTTCTCTCAACCTGGAGATAATGGCCAAAACACTAAACAAAAGTAATTACACGAACCTCGGCCTTTAATAAAAACATTCCCAACATTTCATCAGACCTCCTACTTTTTGCCCTTCCAGGGTGATCTCCTTCCCTTGCCCACTTCCCACCCTACTGCTCCTCCGTAATGGGGCCCCAGTGGCTGCAGCAAGGCTGGTGGAAGGCTGCTGAATGTCAGATCCCGAGACTACAGATGCCCTTGAAGGACACCCTCGACCAGCTCTGGGCCTGGAGGGCCCGGCTGCAGACTGCACCAACTCTGCATGGGCGGCAGCAGTCTGGGCTACAGGCGGTGGCAAGTGCAATGGGGAAGTGACAGTGGTGGCAGCAGGAATGCTGTCCTCTTGAGAGAGGACAGCACCTCTCTGCGCGACTGACACACTGGCACTCCCACGGGGCAGCACCTCAGCAGCCGGAGCAATCTGCTGGAGCACAGATTGGTGGCCTGCTGCAGCGCCAAGAGCACCCCGGGGCAATGTGTCCGAACCAGCGACGATGGCAGCAGTCAGTGCTTGCATGGCCTCAATCTGAGACTGCATGAGAGCAGTCTGAGATTGGATCACAGCAGCCAGTGACTGAATTGCAGCACTAAGCATTTGCATGGCTCCACACTCCTTGCCAGTGAATCAATGCTTTCGGGCACCCTTCCCACTGCACCCATGAGCTGAGTGTGCATGTCCACCACCTGGGTGTTCATTTCAGCGATGAGCCGCTCCTCCTCTGCGTCCAGTGCAGCAGGACTCGCTGGCCTACTCTCCCTCTGGGGAGAAGGCCCCCCGAGCTTCCCTACCCCCATCGCGTTGCTGCAGCCCGCTGGGTCCCAGAGCTTCACCCTCATCAGACCCTTCCCCCCTGCTCCCCTCCAGGGAAGACGTGGTCCCAGTGTGGGCATGGGCTTCCTCAGGAGAGGGTGGCGCTGAAGCTCCGGCTTCCTCTTCCTCCTCGCCTGCGGCTTCGCTCCCACTGGCAGCTTGAGGGCCCATCTCCTCAGCTGGTGAATCACCATCTGAAAGCAGGGAGGTACAAGAGTGGCTTTAGCGTGAGGACAGGGGGGCAGTAATGGAGGAAGGAGTGGAGCGATTTAGTAAGTTGGATTGAAAGTGTAAAAGGCTGGTGTTGTGAGGGACAAGTGGAATGAGAGGAGAGAAAGCTGATGACCTTACCATTGCTGTCCCGAACAGGGTCGACCTCTCCAGGGGCGACGGGACCGATCACCTGGCTTGCCACAATCCTGTGGACGTGCGCCTCAAGATCACTGAGGGGTTGCAGCCGAGGCGGCCCTCCACCCGTCCGTTGCTGCTGTCTCCTGTTATGAGATAGCTTGGCCTGCAAGAAAAAGGACGGCGTCTGAGTAAATATACAGCCATGGTCTTGCCTGATGTACCTCCCATAGTTGAATAGCCCTTAATGTATGCAAGGTGTGGAATGTGCATGTGTGTTTTATGAAATGACCATAGGTCTTGGATGAGTGTTGGGCATTGGGGTTTTAAGACCCTCTGGCCATAGAGTGAGGTTTAGATGGAAGGATGGAGAGGTATTGAAAAACAGCCACTCACCCTGACGACCTGAGTGAGGTCGTTGAACTTTTTGCGATATTGCATATGGGTCCTGGGCACCATGCTCCTGGAGGAGACGTGCTGAGCCAGCTCCCTCCACACTCTTCTGTAGTCGCGCGGCAACGGCCTCCTGCCACTCAGGGTACAGTATAGCTCTTCTGTGCTCCACCGTGCCAACCAGAGCCTCCAAGGCCCGGTCGCTGAAGCGCTGAGCTCGCTCCCTCACCCTCTCCATAGTTCTTGGCTGGAAATTTCAGGCACAGGTCTGTCCACGACGAGATTCAAGCCTGCAATGAGCATGGTGTGTCTGGAGAGCAAGATCGACCCTCCACTTTAAGAACTGGCCGGCGCCAGTGTGTCTGTGTTCCATTGCTAACTGACATCACCTGCGCTTCACCCGCGCTCTGAGTTAGCGCCTCGTTCCTCGGTCTTTGCGCCTTAAGACAGGTGTGTAGCGCCTGATTTAGCGCGCCAATCAAAACCAAGTTTGCAGTCGGAGGCGATAATTATCACCAGGCGCTAAACTTTGCGCCCGGCCGATAATTGCGCCCAAACGGGGCGATACCGAATTTCTCCCCCATAGTGCCTTGAACGTATAAAATGTCCCAAGGCGCTTCAAAGGACTGTTAAGACAAATAATTGACACCGAGCCACATAAGAAATTAGGGCAGATGACCAAAAGCTTGTTCAAAGAGGTAGGTTTTAAGGAGTGTCTTAAACGAGGAAAGAGAGGTAGCGAGACGGAGAGGTTTAGGGAGGGAGTTCCAGAGCTTAGGGCCTAGGCAGCTGAAGGCACGGCCACCGATGTTTGAGTGATTATAATCAGGGATGCTCAAGAGGGCATAATTTGAGGAGCGCAGACATCTCGCGGGGTTGTGGGGCTGAAGGAGATTACAGAGATAGGGAGGGGCGAGGCCATGGAGGGATTTGAAGACAAGGATGAGAATTTTGAAATCAAGGCGTTGCTTAACCGGGAGCCAATGTAGGTCAGCAAGCACAGGGGTGATGGGTGAACGGGACTTGGTGTGAGTTAGGACATGGGCAGCCGAGTTTTGGATGACCTCAAGTTTACATAGGGTAGAATATGGGAGGCCAGCCAGGAGTACGTTGGAATAGTCAAGTCTAGAGGTAACAAAGGCATGGATGAGGGTTTCAGCAGCAGATGAGCAGAGACAGGGGCGGAGAGGGGCAATGTTACGGAAGTGGAAATAGGCAGTCTTAGTTATGCCACAGATATACGGTCAGAAACTCATTTCAGGGTCAAATATGACACCAAGGTTGTGAACAGTCTGGTTCAGCCTCAGACAGATGCTCGGGAGAGGGATGGAGTCTAGGGAACGGCTACTACTCTCTGTTTCCTGCCACTTAGCCAATTTCGTATCCATGCTGCCACTGTCCCTGTTATTCCATGGGCACACATCCAACCACATATCCATGCCATCACTAAGACTGCCTACTTCCACCTCTGTAAAAATCGCCCGACTCCACCCCTGCCTCAGCTCACCTGCTGCTGAAACCCTCACCCATACCTTTGTTACCTCTAGAATTGACTATTCCAACGCACTCTTGGCCGGCCTCCCATTTTCCACCTTTCATAAACTTGAGGTCACCAGAAATCTGCTACCTGTATCCTAACTCGCTCCAAGACCTGTTCACCCATCACCCCTGTGCTCGCTGACCTACATTGGCTCCCGGTTGAGCAACGCCTCGATTTAAAAATTCTCATCCTTGTTTTCAAATCCCTCCATGACCTCGCCCCTCCCAATTTCTATAACCTCCTCCAGCCCTACAACCCTCAGATATATCTGCGCTCCTTCAATTCTGGATTCTTGCATATCCCCGACTTTAATTGCTCCAGCATTGGCGGCCGTGCCTTCAGCTGCTGAGGGCCTAAGCTCTGAAATTCCCTCCCTAAACCTCTCTATCCTCCTTTAAGACGCTCCTTAAAACCTACCTGTTCTGCTCTAATATCTCTATGTGGCTCAGTATCTAATTTTGTTTGATAACGCTCTTGTAAAGCGCCTTAGGACTTTTTACTATGTTAAAGGCACTATATAAATGCAAGTTGTTGTTGTTTAAACCTAATGATGATGATGATCACTATTACCAAGATGCTCTCCCACTGAAACACACTCCACTTGCCCTACTTTATTCCCTAGAACTAGATCCAGCACTGCTTCCTTCCTCGTTGGGCTAGAAACATACTGATTAAAAAAGTTTTTCTGTACACAATTTAGGAATTCTTCACCTTCCTTGCCCTTTACACTGTTTTTCCCCAGTCTAGATTAGGCTCATTGAAGTCCCCTGCTATTACTGCTCTATTATTTTACATTTCTCTGAAATTAGCCTACAGATTTGCTCCTCTATCTGCTTCTCACTATTTGAGGGTCTATAGTAAACACCCAGCAATGTAACAGCTGCTTTTCTGTTCCTTAACACTAACCAAATAGATTCAGTCTTTGAACCCTCTAGTATATTGTCCCTCTGTAGAACTGTAATACTATCCTTGATCAATACTGCCACCTCCCTCTGTTTTCCTTCCTTATCCCTCCTAAATACATTGTAGCCAGGAATGTTTAGTTCCCATTCCTGCCCATGTTTAAGCCAGGTTTCCATTACAGCCATTATATCATAACCCCATGTGGCAACTTGTGTGCGCATCTCATCCACCTTATTTGTAACACTCCTCGCATTACCACATATGCATTCCAACACCATGCTAGTCTGCTTTGCTTTTTTTCTCCATCTAATTCCTGCTCTTTCTACATTTTATTCTGTTGCTGTTTATCTCTCCTAGTTTTCTGTGCACCGTCTCTCCTCTCTACTGCTACGTCCTAATCCTCCTTCCCCGCCAAACATCAGTCTCCTGTCCTCACCCTCTCCCGATCCCTGTACATCACACACATTCTCCTGTCCTCATCCTCTCCCGATACCTGTAAATCTCATCCTTTCCCGATCCCTGTACCTCACACCCTCTCCCAATCCCTGTACATCACACACTCTCCTGTCCTCATTCCTCTCCTGATCCCTGAACATCACACGCATTCTCCTGTCCTCATCTCTTCCGATCCCTGTAAATCTCATCCTCTCCCGATCCCTGTAAATCTCACCCACTCCCTGTAAATCTCACCCACCCTCCTGTCCTCCCCCTCTCCCAATTGCCAAATATCACACACTCTCCTTTGTCTGTTTCAACAGGTACAGAATGATCCCAGTTTCTGTCTGTTTAACCCTGCACAGAATGATCCCAATACCTGTCGGCCTGTTAATTGTATCACTGTTGCTGCACTGGGCTTGCACTTTTACTTGGATGGACTGCTCAGACTTGCTTGGTGCTCTCTCCAACTATCAATCAACTTGGAACTCACCTTTATCACAGAATCTTCCAGCCCAGCCACTCTCGCAGATACACTGCCAGGGCTGGTGACAGGTCCCATGTGCACAGCCCAGTGATCGAACGCACTGTTCACAGAGCTCCCCTTCCCATCCAGGGTCACACCTACAGAGAGAGAGAGGGCAAAGAAAGAGAGAGAGAGACAGAGACAGAAAAAGAAACGTGTATAGAGAGAAAGAGAATGAGAGATGCAGAGAAAGGTTTATAAACATCCATATAAATTACATCTGCATTTTTAGTCTAGTCCGTTATTTCTTCAAAGAATTCTATAAAGTTAGACCGAAGTTAGTTGGATCTAAATCGAGAGGTCCCGGGTGATTGGATCTAAATCGAGAGGTCCCGGGTGATTGGATCTAAATCGAGAGGTCCCGGGTGATTGGATCTAAATCGAGAGGTCCCGGGTCATTGGATCTAAATCGAGAGGTCCCGGGTCATTGGATCTATATTGAGGGGTCCCGGGTCATTGGATCTATATTGAGGGGTCCCGAGGTCATTGGATCTAAAATCGAGAGGTCCCGGGTCATTGGATCTGTATTGAGAGGTCCCGGGTCATTGGATCTATATTCAGGGGTCCCGGGTCATTGGATCTAAATCGAGAGGTCCCGTGTCATTGGATCTAAATAGTGGTGTCCTGTGTCATTGGATCTAAATCGAGAGGTCCTGGGTCATTGGATCTATATTGAGGGGTCCCGGGTCATTGGATGTATATTGAGAGGTCCCGGGTCATTGGATCTATTTTGAGGGGACCCGGGTCATTGGATCTAAATAGTGGTGTCCCGAGTCATTGGATCTAAATCGAGAGGTCCCGGGTCATTGGATCTAAATCGAGAGGTCCCGGGTCATTGGATCTATAAATCGAGGGGTCCTGGGTCATTGGATCTATAAATCGAGAGGTCCCGGTTCATTGGATCTATATTGAGAGGTCCCGGGTCTATGGATCTATATTGAGGGGTCCCGGGTCATTGGATCTAAATCGAGAGGTCATGGGTCATTGGATCTATATTGAGGGGTCCCGGGTCATTGGATCTATATTGAGGGGTCCCGGGTCATTGGATCTAAATCGAGAGGTCCCGGGTCATTGGATCTAAATAGTGGTTTCCCGCGGTCATTGGATCTTTTGAGGGGTCCCGGGTAGTTGGATCTATATTGAGGGGTCCCAGGGTCACTGGATCATGATGGAGGGGTCCCGGGGTCATTGGATCTATATCGACAGGTCCCGGGTCATTGGATCCAAATAGTGGTTTCCCGCGGTCATTGGATCTTTTGAGAGGTCCCGGGTAGTTGGATCTATATTGAGGGGTCCCGGGTCATTGGATCTAAATACTGGTGTCCCGGGTCATTGGATCTAAATACTGGTGTCCCGGGTCATTGGATCTATAATTGAGAGGTCCCGGGTCATTGGATCTATATTGAGAGGTCCCGGGTCATTGGATCTAAATCGAGGGGTCCCGGGTCATTGGATCTAAATCGAGAGGTCCCGGGTCATTGGATCTATAATTGAGAGGTCCCGGGTCATTGGATCTATAATTGAGAGGTCCCGGGTCATTGGATCTAAATCGAGGGGTCCCGGGTCATTGGATCTAAATCGAGAGGTCCCGGTTCATTGGATCTATATTGAGGGGTCCCGGGTCTATGGATCTATATTGAGGGGTCCCGGGTCTATGGATCTATATTGAGGGGTCCCGGGTCATTGGATCTATAAATCGAGGGGTCCTGGGTCATTGGATCTATAAATCGAGAGGTCCCGGGTCATTGGATCTAAATCGAGGGGTCCCGGGTCTATGGATCTATATTGAGGGGTCCCGGGTCATTGGATCTATAAATCGAGGGGTCCTGGGTCATTGGATCTATAAATCGAGAGGTCCCGGTTCATTGGATCTATATTGAGGGGTCCCGGGTCTATGGATCTATATTGAGGGGTCCCGGGTCATTGGATCTAAATCGAGAGGTCCCGGGTCATTGGATCTATATTGAGGGGTCCCAGGGTCACTGGATCATGATGGAGAGGTCCCGGGTCATTGGATCTATAGAGAGGGGTCCCGGGTCATTGGATCTATATTGAGGGGTCTCGGGTCATTGGATCTATATTGAGAGGTCCCGGGTCATTGTATCTATATTGAAAGGTCCCGGCTGATTGGATCGAAATAGTGGTTTCCCGCGGTCATTGGATCTATATTGAGAGGTCCCGGGTCATTGGATCTATATTGAGGGGTCCCAGGGTCACTGGATCATGATGGAGAGGTCCCGGGTCATTGGATCTATAGAGAGGGGTCCCGGGTCATTGGATCTATATTGAGGGGTCTCGGGTCATTGGATCTATATTGAGAGGTCCCGGGTCATTGGATCTAAATACTGGTGTCCCGGGTCATTGGATCTATATTGAGAGGTCCCGGGTCATTGGATCTATATTGAGAGGTCCCGGGTCATTGGATCTATATTGAGAGGTCCCGGGTCATTGGATCTAAATCGAGAGGTCCCGGGTCATTGGATCTATATTGAGGGGTCCCGGGTCATTGTATCTATATTGAAAGGTCCCGGCTGATTGGATCTAAATAGTGGTTTCCCGCGGTCATTGGATCTGTATTGAGGAGTCCCGGGTAGTTGGATCTATATCGAGGTGTACGGGGTCATTGGATCTATATCGAGGTGTACCGGGTCATTGGATCAATATCGAGAGGTCCCGGGTCATTGGATCTATATTGAGGGGTCGCGGGTCATTGGATCTAAATAGTGGTGTACCGGGGTCATTGGATCTAAATCGAGGGGGTCCCGGGTCATTGGATCTATATTGAGAGGTCTCGGGTCATTGGATCTATATTGAGAGGTCCCGGGTCATTGGATCTGCATTGAGGAGTCCTGGGTCATTGGATCTATATTGAGGGGTCCCGGGTCATTGGATCTATATTGAGAGGTCCCGGGTCATTGTATCTATATTGAAAGGTCCCGGCTGATTGGATCGAAATAGTGGTTTCCCGCGGTCATTGGATCTATATTGAGAGGTCCCGGGTAGTTGGATCGATATTGAGAGGTCCCGGGTCATTGGATCTAAATAGTGGTGCCCCGGGTCATTGGATCTAAATCGAGAGGTCCCGGGTCATTGTATCTATATTGAGAGGTCCCGGGGTCACTGGATCATGATGGAGAGGTCCCGGGTCATTGGATCAAAATCGAGAAGTCCCGGTCGTTGGATCTATATTGAGCGGTCCCGGGTCATTGGATCTATATTGAGAGGTCCCGGGTCATTGGATCTATATTGAGAGGTCCCGGGTCATTGGATCTATATTGAGCGGTCCCGGGTCATTGGATCTATATTGAGAGGTCCCGGGTCATTGGATCTAAATACTGGTGTCCCGGGTCATTGGATCTAAATACTGGTGTCCCGGGTCATTGGATCTAAATACTGGTGTCCCGGGTCATTGGATCTAAATACTGGTGTCCCGGGTCATTGGATCTAAATACTGGTGTCCCGGGTCATTGGATCTAAATACTGGTGTCCCGGGTCATTGGATCTAAATACTGGTGTCCCGGGTCATTGGATCTAAATACTGGTGTCCCGGGTCATTGGATCTAAATACTGGTGTCCCGGGTCATTGGAGCTATATTGAGAGGTCCCGGGTCATTGGATCTAAAAATCGAGAGGTCCTGGGTCATTAGATCTATAAATCGAGGTGTCCCGGTTCATTGGATCTATATTGAGAGGTCCCCGTCATTGGATCTAATTCAAGAGGTCCTGGGTCATTGGATCTATATTGAGGGGTCCCGGGTCATTGGATCTAAATAGTGGTGTCCCGGGTCATTGGATCTAAATAGTGGTGTCCCGGGTCATTGGATCTAAATCGAGATGTCCCGGGTCATTGGATCATGATGGAGAGGTCCCGGGGTCATTGGATCTAGATCGACAGGTCCCGGGTCATTGGATCTAAATCGAGAGGTCCCGGTCATTGTATCTATATTGAGGGGTCCCGGGGTCACTGGATCTATAATTGAGAGGTCCCGGGTCATTGGATCTAAACAGTGGTGTCCCGGGTCATTGGATCTATTTTGAGAGGTCCCGGGTCATTGGATCTAAATCGAGGGGTCCCGGGTCATTGGATCGAAATTGAGAGGTCCTTGGTCATTGGATCTATATTGGAGGTCCCGGGTCAATATTGAGGGGTCCCGGGTCATTGGGTCTATATGGAGGGTTCGCGGGTCATTGGATTTATATGGAGAGGTCCCGGGTCATTGGATCTCAATAGTGGTGTCCCGGGTCATTGGATGTATATTGAGAGGTCCCGGGTCATTGGATCTAAATACTGGTGTCCCGGGTCATTGGATCTGAATTGCGAGGTCCCGGGTCATTGGATCTATATGGAGAGGTCCCGGGTCATTGGATCTATATTGAGAGGTCCCGGGTCATTGGATCTAAATACTGGTGTCCCGGATCATTGGATCTAAATACTGGTGTCCCGGGTCATTGGATCTGAATTGCGAGGTCCCGGGTCATTGGATCTATATTGAGAGGTCCCGGGTCATTGGATGTATATTGAGGGGTCCCGGGTCATTGGATCTGTATTGAGAGGTCCCGGGTCATTGGATCTATATCGAGGTGTACGGGGTAATTGGATCTATATCGAGGTGTACCGGGTCATTGGATCTATATCGAGGTGTACCGGGTCATTGGATCTATATCGAGGTGTACCGGGTCATTGGATCAATATCGAGGTGTCCCGGGTCATTGGATCTATATTGAGGGGTCGCGGGTCATTGGATCTAAATAGTGGTGTACCGGGGTCATTGGATCTAAATCGAGGGGGTCCTGGGTTATTGGATCTATATTGAGGGGTCCCGGGTCATTGGATCTCAATAGTGGTGTCCCGGGTCATTGGATGTATATTGAGAGGTCCCGGGTCATTGGATCTAAATACTGGTGTCCCGGGTCATTGGATCTAAATACTGGTGTCCCGGGTCATTGGATCTAAATACTGGTGTCCCGGGTCATTGGATCTAAATACTGGTGTCCCGGGTCATTGGATCTAAATACTGGTGTCCCGGGGCATTGGATCTAAATACTGGTGTCCCGGGTCATTGGATCTACATTGAAAGGTCCCGGGTCATTGGATCTATATTGAGAGGTCCCGGGACATTGGATCTATATTGAGAGGTCCCGGGTCATTGGATCTATATTGAGGGGTCCCGGGTCATTGGATCTATATTGAGAGGTCCCGGGTCATTGGATCTATTTCGAGAGGTCCCGGGTCATTGGATCTATATTGAGGGGTCCCGGGTCATTGGATCTATATTGAGAGGTCCCGGGTCATTGGATCTATATTGAGAGGTCTCGAGTCATTGGCTCTGAATCGAGAGGTCCCGGGTCATTGGATCTAAATCGAGAGGCCACAGGTCATTGGCTCTGAATCGAGAGGTCCAGGGTCATTGGATCTATATTGAGGGGTCCCGGGTCATTGGATCTAAATAGTGGTGTCCCGGGGTCATTGGATCTATATTGAGGGGTCCCGGGTCATTGGATCTATATCGAGAGGTCCCGCATCATTGGATCTATATCGAGAGGTCCCGCGTCAGTGGATCTAAATCGAGGTGTCCCGGGTCATTGGATCTATATTCAGGGGTCCCGGGTCATTGGATCAATATTGAGAGGTCCCGGGTCTTTGGATCTATATTGAGAGGTCCCGGGTCATTGGATCTAAATAGTGGTGTCCCGGGTCATTGGATCTAAATCGTGAGGTCCCGGGGTCATTGGATCTATATTGAGAGGTTCCGGGGTCATTGGATCTATATTGAGGGGTCCCGGGTCATTGGATCTAAATAGTGGTGTCCCGGGTCATTGGATCTAAATAGTGGTGTCCCGGGTCATTGGATCTATATTGAGAGGTCCCGGGTCATTGGATCTAAATCGAGAGGTCCCGGGTCATTGGATCTATATGGAGAGGTCCCGGGTCATTGGATCCCAATAGTGGTGTCCCGGGTCATTGGATCTCAATAGTGGTGTCCCGGGTCATTGGATCTATAATTGAGAGGTCCCGGGTCATTGGATCTATATTGAGAGGCCCCAGGTCACTGGCTCTGAATCGAGAGGTCCCGGGTCATTGGATCTAAATAGTGGTGTCCCGGGTCATTAGATCTATATCGAGAGGTCCCGCATCATTGGATCTATATCGAGAGGTCCCGCATCATTGGATCTGTATTGAGGTGTCCCGGGTGATTGGATCTATATTCAGGGGTCCCGGGTCATTGGATCTAAATCGAGAGTCCCGGGTCATTGGATCTAAATCGAGAGGTTCCGGGTCATTGGATCCATATTGAGGGGTCCCGGGGTCATTGGAGCTCAATAGTGGTGTCCCGGGTCATTGGATGTATATTGAGGTGTCCCGGGTCATTGGATCTAAATACTGGTGTCCCGGGTCATTGGATCTATAATTGAGAGGTCCCGGGTCATTGGATTTAAATACTGGTGTCCCGGGTCATTGGATCTAAATTGAGAGGTCCCTGGTCATTGGATCTATATTGAGAGGTCTCGGGTCATTGGATCTATATTGAGGGGTCCCTGGTCATTGGATCTATATTGAGAGGTCTCGGGTCATTGGATCTATATTGAGGGGTCCCGGGTCATTGGATCTATATTGAGGGGTCCCGGGTCATTGGATCTATATTGAGGGGTCCCGGGTCATTGGATCTATAGAGAGGGGTCCCGGGTCATTGGATCTATATCGAGGTGTCCCGGGTCATTGGATCTATATCGAGGTGTACGGGGTAATTGGATCTATATCGAGGTGTACCGGGTCATTAGATCTATATCGAGGTGTACCGGGTCATTGGATCAATATTGAGAGGTCCCGGGTCATTGGATCTATATTGAGGGGTCGCGGGTCATTGGATCTAAATAGTGGTGTCCCGGGTCATTGGATCTAAATACTGGTGTCCCGGGTCATTGGATCTAAATACTGGTGTCCCGGGGCATTGGATCTAAATACTGGTGTCCTGGGTCATTGGATCTACATTGAAAGGTCCCGGGTCATTGGATCTATATTGAGAGGTCCCGGGTCATTGGATCTATATTGAGAGGTCCCGGGTCATTGGATCTATATTGAGGGGTCCCGGATTATTGGATCTATATTGAGAGGTCCCGGGTCGTTGGATCTATATGGAGAGGTCCTGAGTCATTGGATCTATATCGACAGGTCCCGGGTCATTGGATCTATATTAAGAGGTCCCAGGTCATTGGATCTATATCGAGGTGTACCGGGTCATTGGATCTATATCGAGAGGTCCCGGGTCATTGGATCTATTTCGAGAGGTCCCGGGTCATTGGATCTAAATTGAGAGGTCTCGGGTCATTGGATCTATATTGAGAGGTCTCGAGTCATTGGATCTATATTGAGGTGTCCCGGGTCATTGGATCTAAATCGAGAGGCCACAGGTCATTGGCTCTGAATCGAGAGGTCCAGGGTCATTGGATCTAAATAGTGGTGTCCCGGGTCATTGGATCTAAATCGAGAGGCCACAGGTCATTGGCTCTGAATCGAGAGGTCCCGCGTCAGTGGATCTAAATCGAGAGGTCCCGGGTCATTGGATCTATATTCAGGGGTCCCGGGTCTTTGGATCTATATTGAGAGGTCCCGGGTCATTGGATCTAAATCGTGAGGTCCCGAGTCATTGGATCTATATTGAGAGGTCCCGGGGTCATTGGATCTATATTGAGAGGTCCCGGGTCATTGGATCTAAATACTGGTGTCCCGGATCATTGGATGTAAATACTGGTGTCCCGGGTCATTGGATCTATAATTGAGAGGTCCCGGGTCATTGGATCTATATTGAGAGGTCCCGGGTCATTAGATCTATATTGAGAGGTCCCGGGTCATTGGATCTATATTGAGAGGTCTCGGGTCATTGGATCTATATTGAGAGGTCCCGGGTCATTGGATCTAAATCGAGAGGCCCCAGGTCACTGGCTCTGAATCGAGAGGTCCCGGGTCATTGGATCTAAATAGTGGTGTCCCGGGTCATTGGATCTATATTGAGGGGTCCCGGGTCATTGGATCTAAATAGTGGTGTCCCGAGTCATTGGATCTAAATCGAGAGGTCCCGGGTCATTGGATCCATATTGAGGGGTCCCGGGTCATTGGATCTAAATCGAGAGGTCCTGGGTCATTGGATCCCAATAGTGGTGTCCCGGGTCATTGGATCTCAATAGTGGTGTCCCGGGTCAGTGGATGTATATTGAGGTGTCCCGGGTCATTGGATCTAAATACTGGTGTCCCGGGTCATTGGATCTATAATTGAGAGGTCCCGGGTCATTGGATTTAAATACTGGTGTCCCGGGTCATTGGATCTATATTGAGAGGTCCCGGGTCATTGGATCTTTTTTGAGAGGTCCCGGGTCATTGGATCTTTTTTGAGAGGTCCCGGGTCATTGGATCTTTTTTGAGAGGTCCCGGGTCATTGGATCTGTATTGAGAGGTCCCGGGTCATTGGATCTATATCGAGGTGTACGGGGTCATTGGATCTATATCGAGGTGTACCGGGTCATTGGATCTATATCGAGGTGTACCGGGTCATTGGATCTATATCGAGGTGTACCGGGTCATTGGATCTATATCGAGGTGTACCGGGTCATTGGATCAATATCGAGAGGTCCCGGGTCATTGGATCTATATCGAGAGGTCCCGGGTCATTGGATCTATATTGAGGGGTCGCGGGTCATTGGATCTAAATAGTGGTGTACCGGGGTCATTGGATCTAAATCGAGGGGGTCCCGGGTCATTGGATCTCAATAGTGGTGTCCCGGGTCATTGGATCTCAATAGTGGTGTCCCGGGTCATTGGATCTCAATAGTGGTGTCCCGGGTCATTGGATCTATATTGAGGGGTCCCGGGTCATTGGATCTATATTGAGGGGTCCCGGGTCATTGGATCTACATTGAAAGGTCCCGGGTCATTGGATCTATATTGAGAGGTCCCGGGTCATTGGATCTATATTGAGAGGTCCCGGGTCATTGGATCTATATTGCGAGGTCCCGGGTCATTGGATCTATATTGAAAGGTCCCGGGTCATTGGATCTATATTGAGGTGTCCCGGGTCATTGGATCTAAATCGAGAGGCCACAGGTCATTGGCTCTGAATCGAGAGGTCCAGGGTCATTGGATCTAAATAGTGGTGTCCCGGGTCATTGGATCTATATTGAGGGGTCCCGGGTCATTGGTTCTATATCGAGAGGTCCCGCGTCATTGGATCTATATCGAAAGGTCCCGCGTCAGTGGATCTAAATCAAGAGGTCCTGGGTCATTGGATCTATATTGAGAGGTCCCGGGGTCATTGGATCTATATTGAGAGGTTCCGGGGTCATTGGATCTACATTGAGGTGTCCCGGGTCATTGGAACTAAATCGAGGGGTCCCGGGTCATTGGATCTATATTGAGGGGTCCCGGGTCATTGGATCTATATTGAGAGGTCCCGGGTCATTGGATCTCAATAGTGGTGTCCCGGGTCATTGGATGTATATTGAGGTGTCCCGGGTCATTGGATCTAAATACTGGTGTCCCGGATCATTGGATCTAAATACTGGTGTCCCGGGTCATTGGATCTATATTGAGGGGTCCCGGGTCATTGGATCTATATCGAGAGGTCCCGCGTCATTGGATCTATATCGAGAGGTCCCGCGTCATTGGATCTAAATCGAGAGGTCCCGGGTCATTGGATCTATATTCAGGGGTCCCGGGTCATTGGATCAATATTGAGAGGTCCCGGGTCTTTGGATCTATATTGAGAGGTCCTGGGTCATTGGATCTATATTGAGGGGTCCCGGGTCATTGGATCTAAATAGTGGTGTCCCGGGTCATTGGATCTAAATCGTGAGGTCCCGGGGTCATTGGATCTATATTGAGAGGTCCCGGGGTCATTGGATCTATATTGAGGGTTACCGGGTCATTGGATCTATATTGAGGTGTCCCGGGTCATTGGATCTATATTGAGGGTTACCGGGTCATTGGATCTATATTGAGAGGTCCCAAGTCATTGGATCTATATTGAGAGGTCCCAAGTCATTGGATCTATATTGAGAGGTCCCAAGTCATTGGATCTATATTGAGAGGTCCCGGGTCATTGGATCTATATTGAGAGGTCCCGGGTCATTAGATCTATATCGAGAGGTCCCGGGTCATTAGATCTATACCGAGAGGTCTCGGGTCATTAGATCTAAATTGAGAGGTCCCGGTTCATTGGATCTATATTGAGAGGTCCCGGGGTCACTGGATCATGATGGAGAGGTCCCGGGTCATTGGATCTAAATCGAGAGGTCCCGGTCATTGGATCTATATTGAGGGGTCCCGGGTCATTGGATCCATATTGAGGGGTCCCGGGTCATTGGATCTAAATCGAGAGGTCCCGGGTCATTGGATCTATATCGAGAGGTCCCGGGTCATTGGATCTATATTGAGAGGTCCCGGGTCATTGGATCCATATTGAGGGGTCCCGGGTCATTGGATCTATATTGAGAGGTCCCGGGTCTTTGGATCTATATTGAGAGGTCTCGAGTCATTGGATCTATACTGAGAGGTCCCGGGTCATTGGATCTAAATCGAGAGGTCCCGGGTCATTGGATCTAAATAGTGGTGTCCCGGGTCATTGGATCTATATCGAGAGGTCCCGCATCATTAGATCTATATCGAGAGGTCCCGCATCATTGGATCTATATTGAGAGGTCCCGGGTCATTGGATCTATAATCAGGGGTCCCGGGTCATTGGATCTAAATCGAGAGTCCCGGGTCATTGGATCTAAATCGAGAGGTCCCGGGTCATTGGATCCATATTGAGGGGTCCCGGGGTCATTGGATCTAAATCGAGAGGTCCCGGGTCATTGGATCTATATTGAGGGGTCCCGAGTCATTGGATCTATATGGAGAGGTCCCGGGTCATTGGATCTATATGGAGAGGTCCCTGCTCATTGGATCCCAATAGTGGTGTCCCGGGTCATTGGATCTCAATAGTGGTGTCCCGGGTCATTGGATCTAAATACTGGTGTCCCGGATCATTGGATTTAAATACTGGTGTCCCGGGTCATTGGATCAATATTGAGAGGTCCCGGGTCATTGGATCTATATTGAGAGGTCCCGGGTCATTGGATCTGTATTGAGAGGTCCCGGGTCAATGGATCTAAATAGTGGTGTACCGGGGTCATTGGATCTAAATCGAGGGGGTCCCGGGTCATTGGATCAATATTGAGAGGTCCCGGGTCATTGGATCTATATTGAGAGGTCCCGGGTCATTGGATCGATATTGAGCGGTCCCAGGTCATTGGATCTAAATCGAGAGGTCCCGGGTCATTGGATCTCAATAGTGGTGTCCCGGGTCATTGGATCTATATTGAGGGGTCCCGCGTCATTGGATCTATATCGAGAGGTCCCGCGTCAGTGGATCTAAATCGAGAGGTCCCAGGTCATTGGATCTATATCGAGGTGTACCGGGTCATTGGATCTATATCGAGAGGTCCCGGGTCATTAGATCTATATCGAGAGGTCTCGGGTCATTAGATCTATATTGAGAGGTCTCGAGTCATTGGATCTATATTGAGGTGTCCCGGGTCATTGGATCTAAATCGAGAGGCCCCGGGTCATTGGCTCTGAATCGAGGTGTCCCGGGTCATTGGATCTATATTGAGAGGTCCCGGGTCATTGGATCTAAATAGTGGTGCCCCGGGTCATTGGATCTAAATTGAGAGGTCCCGGGTCATTGGATCTATATTGAGAGGTCCCGGGGTCACTGGATCATGATGGAGAGGTCCCGGGTCATTGGATCTAAATCGAGAGGTCCCGGTCATTGGATCTATATTGAGGGTTCCCGGGTCATTGGATCCATATTGAGGGGTCCCGGGTCATTGGATCTAAATGGAGAGGTCCCGGGTCATTGGATCTATATGGAGAGGTCCCGGCTCATTGGATCCCAATAGTGGTGTCCCGGGTCATTGGATCTCAATAGTGGTGTCCCGGATCATTGGATGTATATTGAGGTGTCCCGGGTCATTGGATCTAAATACTGGTGTCCCGGATCATTGGATTTAAATACTGGTGTCCCGGGTCATTGGATCTATATTGAGAGGTCCCGGGTCATTGGATCTATATTGAGAGGTCCCGGGTCATTGGATCTTTTTTGAGAGGTCCCGGGTCATTGGATCTGTATTGAGAGGTCCCGGGTCAATGGATCTATATCGAGGTGTACGGGGCCATTGGATCTATATCGAGGTGTACCGGGTCATTGGATCAATATCGAGAGGTCCCGGGTCATTGGATCTATATTGAGGGTTCCCGGGTCATTGGATCCATATTGAGGGGTCCCGGGTCATTGGATCGAAATCGAGAGGTCCCGGGTCATTGGATCTATATGGTGACGTCCCGGGTCATTGGATCGATATTGAGAGGTCCCAGGTCTTTGGATCGAAATGGAGAGGTCCTGAGTCATTGGATCTATAGCGAGAGGTCCCGGGTCATTAGATCTATATTGAGGTGTCCCGGGTCATTGGATCTATATTGAGAGGTCCCGGGTCTTTGGATCTATATTGAGAGGTCTCGGGTCATTGGATCTATATTGAGGTGTCCCGGGTCATTGGATCTATATGGAGACGTCCCGGGTCATTGGATCTATATCGAGAGGTCCCGGGTCATTGGATCTAAATACTGGTGTCCAGGGTCATTGGATCGACATTGAAAGGTCCCGGGTCATTGGATCTTTTTTGAGAGGTCCCGGGTCATTGGATCTATATTGAGGGGTCCCGGATTATTGGATCTATATTGAGGGGTCCCGGGTCTTTGGATCTATATTGAGAGGTCTCGAGTCATTGGATCTATATTGAGAAGTCTCGGGTCATTGGATCTATATTGAGGTGTCCCGGGTCATTGGATCGATATTGAGAGGTCCAGGGTCATTGGATCTAAATAGTGGTGTCCCGGGTCATTGGATCTATATTGAGAGGTCCCGGGTCATTGGATCTATATCGAGAGGTCCCGGGTCATTGGATCTATATAGAGAGGTCCCGCTTCATTGGATATGTATTGAGAGGTCCCGGGTCTTTGGATCTATATTGAGGGGTCCCGGGGTCGTTGGATCTAAATCGAGAGGTCCCGCTTCATTGGATCTATATTGAGGGGTCCCGGGTCATTGCATGTATATTGAGAGGTTCCGGGGTCATTGGATCTAAATCGAGAGGTCCCAGGTCATTGGATCTTTTTTGAGAGGTCCCGGGTCTTTGGATCTATATTGAGAGGTCCCGGGTCATTGGATCTAAATCAAGAGGTCCTGGGTCATTGGATCTATATTGAGGGGTCCCGGGTCATTAGATCTATATTGAGGGGTCCCGGGTCATTGGATCTAAATAGTGGTGTCCCGGGTCATTGGATCTACATTGAGAGGTTCCGGGTCATTGGATCTATATTGAGGGGTCCCGGGTCATTGGATCTATATTGAGAGGTCCCGGGACATTGGATCTATATTGAGAGGTCCCGGGTCATTGGATCAATATTGAGGGGTCCCGGGTCATTGGATCTAAATTGAGGGGTCCCGGGTCATTGGATCTATATTGAGGGGTCCCGGGTCATTGGATCTATATGGAGAGGTCCCGGGGCATTGGATCTAAATCGAGAGGTCCCGGGTCATTGGATCTAAATCGAGGTGTCCCGGGTCATTGGATCTAAATACTGGTGTCCCGGGTCATTGGATCTATACTGAGGGGTCCCGGGTCATTGGATCTATATGGAGAGGTCCCGGGGCATTGGATCTCAATAGTGGTGTCCCGGGTCATTGGAGCTCAATAGTGGTGTCCCGGGTCATTGGATGTATATTGAGAGGTCCCGGGTCATTGGATCTTAATACTGGTGTCCCGGGTCATTGGATCTAAATACTGGTGTCCCGGGTCATTGGATCTATATCGAGGTGTACGGGGTCATTGGATCCATATCGAGGTGTACCGGGTCATTGGATCTATATTGAGAGGTCCCGGGTCATTGGATCTATATTGAGGGGTCGCGGATCATGGATCTAAATAGTGGTGTCCCGGGGTCATTGGATCTAAATCGAGGGGGTCCCGGGTCATTGGATCTATATTGAGAGGTCTCGGGTCATTGGATCTATATTGAGAGGTCTCGGGTCATTGGATCTATATTGAGAGGTCCCGGGACATTGGATCTATATTGAGAGGTCCCGGGTCATTGGATGTATATTGAGAGGTCCCGGGTCATTGGATCTAAATACTGGTGTCCCGGGTCATTGGATCGAAATACTGGTGTCCCGGGTCATTGGATCTAAATACTGGTGTCCCGGGTCATTGGATCGAAATACTGGTGTCCCGGATTATTGGATCTATATCGAGAGGTCCCGGGTCATTGGATCTATATTGAGGTGTCCCGGGTCATTGGATCTAAATCGAGAGGCCACAGGTCATTGGCTCTGAATCGAGAGGTCCCGAGTCATTGGATCTAAATAGTGGTGTCCCGGATCATTGGATCTATATTGAGAGGTCCAGGGTCATTGGATCTAAATAGTGGTGTCCCGGGTCATTGGATCTATATCGAGAGGTCCCGGGTCATTGGATCTATATTGAGGGGTCCCGGGTCATTGGATCAATATTGAGGTGTACCGGGTCATTGGATCTATATCGAGAGGTCCCGCCTCATTGGATATGTATTGAGGGGTCCCGGGTCATTGGATCTATATTGAGGGGTCCCGGGTCATTGGATCTAAATCAAGAGGTCCCGGGTCATTGGATATGTATTGAGAGGTCCCGGGTCATAGTATCTATATTGAGGGGTCCCGGGTCATTGTATCTATATTGAGGGGTCCCGGGTCATTGGATCTAAATCAAGAGGTCCCGGGTCATTGGATATGTATTGAGAAGTCCCGGGTCATAGTATCTATATTGAGGGGTCCCGGGTCATTGGATCTAAATCGTGAGGTCCCGAGTCATTGGATCTGGATTGAGAGGTCCCGGGGTCATTGGATCTATATTGAGAGGTTCCGGGGTCATTGGATCTATATTGAGAGGTCCCGGGTCATTGGATCTAAATAGTGGTGTCCCGGGTCATTGGATCTATATTGAGAGGTCCCGGGTCATTGGATCTAAATAGTGGTGTCTCGGGTCATTGGATCTAAATAGTGGTGTCCCGTGTCATTGGATCTAAATAGTGGTGTCCCGGGTCATTGGATCTAAATCGAGAGGTCTTGGGTCATTGGATACATATTGAGGGGTCCCGGGGTCATTGGATCTAAATCGAGAGGTCCCGGGTCATTGGATCTATAAATCGAGAGGTCCTGGGTCATTGGATCTATAATTGAGGAGTCCCGGTCATTGGATCTAAATCAAGAGGTCCTAGGTCATTGGATCTATATTGAGGGGTCCCGGGTCATTGGATCTATATTGAGGGGTCCCGGGTCATTGGATCTATATTGAGAGGTCCCGGCTCATTGGATCTAAATAGTGGTGCCCCGGGTCATTGGATCTAAATCGAGAGGTCCCGGGTCATTGGATCTATATTGAGAGGTCCCGGGGTCACTGGATCATGATGGAGAGGTCCCAGGTCATTGGATCTAAATCGAGAGGTCCCGGTCATTGGATCTATATTGAGGGGTCCCGGGTCATTGGATCTATATTGAGAGGTCCCGGGTCTTTGGATCTATATTGAGAGGTCTCGGGTCATTGGATCTATATTGAGGTGTCCCGGGTCATTGGATCTATATGGAGACGTCCCGGGTCATTGGATCTATATCGAGAGGTCCCGGGTCATTGGATCTAAATACTGGTGTCCAGGGTCATTGCATCTAAATACTGGTGTCCCGGGTCATTGGATCGACATTGAAAGGTCCCGGGTCATTGGATCTTTTTTGAGAGGTCCCGGGTCATTGGATCTATATTGAGGGGTCCCGGATTATTGGATCTATATTGAGGGGTCCCGGGTCTTTGGATCTATATTGAGAGGTCTCGAGTCATTGGATCTATATTGAGAAGTCTCGGGTCATTGGATCTATATTGAGGTGTCCCGGGTCATTGGATCGATATTGAGAGGTCCAGGGTCATTGGATCTAAATAGTGGTGTCCCGGGTCATTGGATCTATATTGAGAGGTCCCGGGTCATTGGATCTATATCGAGAGGTCCCGGGTCATTGGATCTATATAGAGAGGTCCCGCTTCATTGGATATGTATTGAGAGGTCCCGGGTCTTTGGATCTATATTGAGGGGTCCCGGGGTCGTTGGATCTAAATCGAGAGGTCCCGCTTCATTGGATCTATATTGAGGGGTCCCGGGTCATTGCATGTATATTGAGAGGTTCCGGGGTCATTGGATCTAAATCGAGAGGTCCCAGGTCATTGGATCTTTTTTGAGAGGTCCCGGGTCTTTGGATCTATATTGAGAGGTCCCGGGTCATTGGATCTAAATCAAGAGGTCCTGGGTCATTGGATCTATATTGAGGGGTCCCGGGTCATTAGATCTATATTGAGGGGTCCCGGGTCATTGGATCTAAATAGTGGTGTCCCGGGTCATTGGATCTACATTGAGAGGTTCCGGGTCATTGGATCTATATTGAGGGGTCCCGGGTCATTGGATCTATATTGAGAGGTCCCGGGACATTGGATCTATATTGAGAGGTCCCGGGACATTGGATCTATATTGAGAGGTCCCGGGACATTGGATCTATATTGAGAGGTCCCGGGTCATTGGATGTATATTGAGAGGTCCCGGGTCATTGGATCTAAATACTGGTGTCCCGGGTCATTGGATCGAAATACTGGTGTCCCGGATTATTGGATCTATATCGAGAGGTCCCAGGTCATTGGATCTATATCGAGGTCTACCGGGTCATTGGATCTATATCGAGAGGTCCCGGGTCATTGGATCTATATTGAGAGGTCTCGGGTCATTGGATCTGTATTGAGAGGTCTCGGGTCATTGGATCTATATTGAGGTGTCCCGGGTCATTGGATCTAAATCGAGAGGCCACAGGTCATTGGCTCTGAATCGAGAGGTCCCGAGTCATTGGATCTAAATAGTGGTGTCCCGGATCATTGGATCTATATTGAGAGGTCCAGGGTCATTGGATCTAAATAGTGGTGTCCCGGGTCATTGGATCTATATCGAGAGGTCCCGGGTCATTGGATCTATATTGAGGGGTCCCGGGTCATTGGATCAATATTGAGGTGTACCGGGTCATTGGATCTATATCGAGAGGTCCCGCCTCATTGGATATGTATTGAGGGGTCCCGGGTCATTGGATCTATATTGAGGGGTCCCGGGTCATTGGATCTAAATCAAGAGGTCCCGGGTCATTGGATATGTATTGAGAGGTCCCGGGTCATAGTATCTATATTGAGGGGTCCCGGGTCATTGGATCTAAATCAAGAGGTCCCGGGTCATTGGATATGTATTGAGAAGTCCCGGGTCATAGTATCTATATTGAGGGGTCCCGGGTCATTGTATCTATATTGAGGGGTCCCGGGTCATTGGATCTAAATCGTGAGGTCCCGAGTCATTGGATCTGGATTGAGAGGTCCCGGGGTCATTGGATCTATATTGAGAGGTTCCGGGGTCATTGGATCTATATTGAGAGGTCCCGGGTCATTGGATCTAAATAGTGGTGTCCCGGGTCATTGGATCTAAATAGTGGTGTCCCGTGTCATTGGATCTAAATAGTGGTGTCCCGGGTCATTGGATCTAAATCGAGAGGTCTTGGGTCATTGGATACATATTGAGGGGTCCCGGGGTCATTGGATCTAAATCGAGAGGTCCCGGGTCATTGGATCTATAAATCGAGAGGTCCTGGGTCATTGGATCTATAATTGAGGAGTCCCGGTCATTGGATCTAAATCAAGAGGTCCTAGGTCATTGGATCTATATTGAGGGGTCCCGGGTCATTGGATCTATATTGAGGGGTCCCGGGTCATTGGATCTATATTGAGAGGTCCCGGCTCATTGGATCTAAATAGTGGTGCCCCGGGTCATTGGATCTAAATCGAGAGGTCCCGGGTCATTGGATCTATATTGAGAGGTCCCGGGGTCACTGGATCATGATGGAGAGGTCCCAGGTCATTGGATCTAAATCGAGAGGTCCCGGTCATTGGATCTATATTGAGGGGTCCCGGGTCATTGGATCTATATTGAGAGGTCCCGGGTCTTTGGATCTATATTGAGAGGTCTCGGGTCATTGGATCTATATTGAGGTGTCCCGGGTCATTGGATCTATATGGAGACGTCCCGGGTCATTGGATCTATATCGAGAGGTCCCGGGTCATTGGATCTAAATACTGGTGTCCAGGGTCATTGCATCTAAATACTGGTGTCCCGGGTCATTGGATCGACATTGAAAGGTCCCGGGTCATTGGATCTTTTTTGAGAGGTCCCGGGTCATTGGATCTATATTGAGGGGTCCCGGATTATTGGATCTATATTGAGGGGTCCCGGGTCTTTGGATCTATATTGAGAGGTCTCGAGTCATTGGATCTATATTGAGAAGTCTCGGGTCATTGGATCTATATTGAGGTGTCCCGGGTCATTGGATCGATATTGAGAGGTCCAGGGTCATTGGATCTAAATAGTGGTGTCCCGGGTCATTGGATCTATATTGAGAGGTCCCGGGTCATTGGATCTATATCGAGAGGTCCCGGGTCATTGGATCTATATAGAGAGGTCCCGCTTCATTGGATATGTATTGAGAGGTCCCGGGTCTTTGGATCTATATTGAGGGGTCCCGGGGTCGTTGGATCTAAATCGAGAGGTCCCGCTTCATTGGATCTATATTGAGGGGTCCCGGGTCATTGCATGTATATTGAGAGGTTCCGGGGTCATTGGATCTAAATCGAGAGGTCCCAGGTCATTGGATCTTTTTTGAGAGGTCCCGGGTCTTTGGATCTATATTGAGAGGTCCCGGGTCATTGGATCTAAATCAAGAGGTCCTGGGTCATTGGATCTATATTGAGGGGTCCCGGGTCATTAGATCTATATTGAGGGGTCCCGGGTCATTGGATCTAAATAGTGGTGTCCCGGGTCATTGGATCTACATTGAGAGGTTCCGGGTCATTGGATCTATATTGAGGGGTCCCGGGTCATTGGATCTATATTGAGAGGTCCCGGGACATTGGATCTATATTGAGAGGTCCCGGGTCATTGGATCAATATTGAGGGGTCCCGGGTCATTGGATCTAAATTGAGGGGTCCCGGGTCATTGGATCTATATTGAGGGGTCCCGGGTCATTGGATCTAAATCGAGAGGTCCCGGGTCATTGGATCTAAATACTGGTGTCCCGGGTCATTGGATCTATACTGAGGGGTCCCGGGTCATTGGATCTATATGGAGAGGTCCCGGGGCATTGGATCTCAATAGTGGTGTCCCGGGTCATTGGAGCTCAATAGTGGTGTCCCGGGTCATTGGATGTATATTGAGAGGTCCCGGGTCATTGGATCTTAATACTGGTGTCCCGGGTCATTGGATCTAAATACTGGTGTCCCGGGTCATTGGATCTATATCGAGGTGTACGGGGTCATTGGATCCATATCGAGGTGTACCGGGTCATTGGATCTATATTGAGAGGTCCCGGGTCATTGGATCTATATTGAGGGGTCGCGGATCATGGATCTAAATAGTGGTGTCCCGGGGTCATTGGATCTAAATCGAGGGGGTCCCGGGTCATTGGATCTATATTGAGAGGTCTCGGGTCATTGGATCTATATTGAGAGGTCTCGGGTCATTGGATCTATATTGAGAGGTCCCGGGACATTGGATCTATATTGAGAGGTCCCGGGTCATTGGATGTATATTGAGAGGTCCCGGGTCATTGGATCTAAATACTGGTGTCCCGGGTCATTGGATCGAAATACTGGTGTCCCGGGTCATTGGATCGAAATACTGGTGTCCCGGGTCATTGGATCTAAATACTGGTGTCCCGGGTCATTGGATCGAAATACTGGTGTCCCGGGTCATTGGATCTAAATACTGGTGTCCCGGGTCATTGGATGTACATTGAAAGGTCCTGGGTCTTTGGATCTATATGGAGAGGTCCTGAGTCATTGGATCTATATCGAGAGGTCCCGGGTCATTGGATCTATATTGAGAGGTCCCAGTTCATTGGATCTAGATCGAGGTGTACCGCGTCATTGGATCTAAATCGAGAGGTCCCGGGTCATTGGATCGAAATTGAAGGGTCCCGGGTCATTGGATCAATATCGAGAGGTCCCGGGTCATTGGATCTATATAGAGAGGTCCCGCCTCATTGGATATGTATTGAGAGGTCCCGGGTCTTTGGATCTATATTGAGGGGTCCCGGGTCATTGCATGTATATTGAGGTGTCCCGGGTCTTTGGATCTATATTGAGAGGTCCCGGGTCATTGGATCTAAATCAAGAGGTCCTGGGTCATTGGATCTATATTGAGGGGTCCCGGGTCTTTGGATCTATATTGAGAGGTCCCGGGTCATTGGATCTAAATCAAGAGGTCCTGGGTCATTGGATCTAAATCGAGAGGTCCCGGGTCATTGGATCTATATTGAGAGGTCTCAGGTCATTGGATCGATATTGAGGGGTCCCGGGGTCATTGGATCTAAATAGTGGTGTCCCGGGGTCATTGGATCTAATTCGAGGGGGTCCCGGGTCATTGGATGTATATTGAGAGGTCCCGGGTCTTTGGATCTAAATCAAGAGGTCCTGGGTCATTGGATCTATATTGAGGGGTCCCGGGTCATTAGATCTATATTGAGGGGTCCCGGGTCATTGGATCTAAATAGTGGTGTCCCGGGTCATTGGATCTAAATCGTGAGGTCCCGAGTCATTGGATCTATATTGAGAGGTCCCGGGGTCATTGGATCTATATTGAGAGGTCCCGGGTCATTGGATCTAAATAGTGGTGTCCCGGGTCATTGGATCTAAATTGAGAGGTCCCGGGGTCATTGGATCTATATTGAGAGGTTCCGGGTCATTGGATCTATATTGAGAGGATCCGGGTCATTGGATCTATGTTGAGGGGTCCCGGGTCATTGGATCTATATTGAGAGGTCCCGGGACATTGGATCTATATTGAGAGGTCCCGGGTCATTGGATCAATATTGAGGGGTCCCGGGTCATTGGATCTATATTGAGGGGTCCCGGGTCATTGGATCTATATTGAGGGGTCCCGGGTCACTGGATCTATATTGAGGGGTCCCGGGTCATTGGATCTATATTGAGGGGTCTCGGGTCATTGGATCTAAATCGAGAGGTCCCGGGTCATTGGATCTCAACAGTGGTGTCCCGGGTCATTGGATCTAAATACTGGTGTCCCGGGTCATTGGATCTAAATACTGGTGTCCCGGGTCATTGGATCTAAATACTGGTGTCCCGGGTCATTGGATCTAAATACTGGTGTCCCGGGTCATTGGATCTATATTGAGAGGTCCCGGGTCATTGGATCTATATTGAGATGTCCCGGGTCATTGGATCTATATTGCGTGGTCCCGGGTCATTGGATCTATATTGAGGGTTACCGGGTCATTGGATCCATACCGAGGTGTACCGGGTCATTGGATCTATATCGAGGTGTTCCGGGTCATTGGATCAATATCGAGAGGTCCCGGGTCATTGGATCGATATTGAGGGGTCGCGGGTCATTGGATCTAAATAGTGGTGTCCCGGGGTCATTGGATCTAAATCGAGGGGGTCCCGGGTCATTGGATCTATATTGAGAGGTCTCGGGTCATTGGATCTATATTGAGAGGTCTCGGGTCATTGGATCTATATTGAGAGGTCCCGGGACATTGGATCTATATGGAGAGGTCCCGGGTCATTGGATGTATATTGAGAGGTCCCGGGTCATTGGATCTAAATACTGGTGTCCCGGGTCATTGGATCGAAATACTGGTGTCCCGGGTCATTGGATCGATATTGAGGGGTCCCGGATTATTGGATCTATATCGAGAGGTCCCGGGTCGTTGGATCTATATTGAGAGGTCCCGGGTCATTGGATCTATATCGAGGTGTACGGGGTCATTGGATCCATATCGAGGTGTACCGGGTCATTGGATCTATATCGAGGTGTTCCGGGTCATTGGATCTATATCGAGAGGTCCCGGGTCATTGGATCTATATTGAGGGGTCGCGGGTCATTGGATCTATATTGAGAGGTCCCGGGACATTGGATCTATATTGAGAGGTCCCGGGTCATTGGATGTATATTGAGAGGTCCCGGGTCATTGGATCTAAATACTGGTGTCCCGGGTCATTGGATCGAAATACTGGTGTCCCGGGTCATTGGATCTAAATACTGGTGTCCCGGGTCATTGGATCGATATTGAGGGGTCCCGGATTATTGGATCTATATCGAGAGGTCCCGGGTCATTGGATCTATATTGAGAGGTCCCAGGTCATTGGATCTATATCGAGGTCTACCGGGTCATTGGATCTATATCGAGAGGTCCCGGGTCATTGGATCTATATTGAGAGGTCTCGGGTCATTGGATCTGTATTGAGAGGTCTCGAGTCATTGGATCTATATTGAGATGTCCCGGGTCATTGGATCTATATTGCGAGGTCCCGGGTCATTGGATCTATATTGCGTGGTCCCGGGTCATTGGATCTATATCAAGGTGTACGGGGTCATTGGATCCATATCGAGGTGTACCGGGTCATTTGATCTATATCGAGGGGTCCCGGGTCATTGGATCTATATTGAGGGGTCGCGGGTTATTGGATCTAAATAGTGGTGTCCGGGGTCATTGGATCTAAATCGAGGGGGTCCCGGGTCATTGGATCTATATTGAGAGGTCTCGGGTCATTGGATCTATATTGAGAGGTCTCGGGTCATTGGATCTATATTGAGAGGTCCCGGGACATTGGATCTATATTGAGAGGTCCCGGGTCATTGGATCTAAATACTGGTGTCCCGGGTCATTGGATCTAAATACTGGTGTCCCGGGTCATTGGATCGATATTGAGGGGTCCCGGATTATTGGATCTATATTGAGGGGTCGCGGGTTATTGGATCTAAATAGTGGTGTCCGGGGTCATTGGATCTAAATCGAGGGGGTCCCGGGTCATTGGATCTATATTGAGAGGTCTCGGGTCATTGGATCTATATTGAGAGGTCTCGGGTCATTGGATCTATATTGAGAGGTCCCGGGACATTGGATCTATATTGAGAGGTCCCGGGTCATTGGATCTAAATACTGGTGTCCCGGGTCATTGGATCTAAATACTGGTGTCCCGGGTCATTGGATCGATATTGAGGGGTCCCGGATTATTGGATCTATATTGAGAGGTCCCAGGTCATTGGATCTATATCGAGGTCTACCGGGTCATTGGATCTATATCGAGAGGTCCCGGGTCATTGGATCTATATTGAGAGGTCTCGGGTCATTGGATCTGTATGGAGAGGTCTCGAGTCATTGGATCTATATTGAGAGGTCTCGGGTCATTGGATCTAAATCGAGAGGCCACAGGTCATTGGCTCTGAATCGAGAAGTCCCGGGTCATTGGATCTAAATAGTGGTGTCCCGGGTCATTGGATCTATATTGAGAGGTCCAGGGTCATTGGATCTAAATAGTGGTGTCCCGGGTCATTGGATCTATATTGAGGGGTCCCGGGTCATTGGATCTATATCGAGAGGTCCCGGGTCATTGGATCTATATTGAGGGGTCCCGGGTCATTGGATCAATATTGAGGTGTACCGGGTCATTGGATCTATATCGAGAGGTCCCGCCTCATTGGATATGTATTGAGAGGTCCCGGGGTCATTGGATCTATATTGAGAGGTTCCGGGGTCATTGGATCTATATTGAGAGGTCCCGGGTCATTGGATCTAAATAGTGGTGTCCCGGGTCATTGGATCTAAATAGTGGTGTCCCGTGTCATTGGATCTAAATAGTGGTGTCCCGGGTCATTGGATCTAAATCGAGAGGTCTTGGGTCATTGGATCCATATTGAGGGGTCCCGGGGTCATTGGATCTAAATCGAGAGGTCCCGGGTCATTGGATCTATAAATCGAGGTGTCCCGGGGTCATTGGATCTATAATTGAGGAGTCCCGGTCATTGGATCTAAATCAAGAGGTCCTAGGTCATTGGATCTATATTGAGGGGTCCCGGGTCATTGGATCTAAATAGTGGTGTCCCGGGTCATTGGATCTATATTGAGGTGTCCCGGCTCATTGGATCTCAATAGTGGTGCCCCGGGTCATTGGATATAAATCGAGAGGCCCCGGGTCATTGGATCTATATTGAGAGGTCCCGGGGTCACTGGATCATGATGGAGAGGTCCCAGGTCATTGGATCTAAATCGAGAGGTCCCGGTCATTGGATCTATATTGAGGGGTCCCGGGTCATTGGATCTAAATCGAGAGGTCCCGGGTCATTGGATCTATATTGAGGGGTCACGGGTCATTGGATCTAAATACTGGTGTCCCGGGTCATTGGATCTAAATACTGGTGTCCCGGGTCATTGGATGTACATTGAAAGGTCCTGGGTCTTTGGATCTATATCGAGAGGTCCCGGGTCATTGGATCTATATTGAGAGGTCCCGGGTCATTGGATCTATATTGAGGGGTCCCGGGTCAGTGGATCTATATTGAGAGGTCCTGGGTCATTGGATCTATATTGAGAGGTCCCGGGTCATTGGATGTATATTGAGAGGTCCCGGGTCATTGGATCTATATTGAGGGGTCCCGGGTCAGTGGATCTATATTGAGAGGTCCTGGGTCATTGGATCTATATTGAGAGGTCCCAGGTCATTGGATCTAAATCAAGAGGTTCTGGGTCATTGGATCTATATTGAGGGGTCCCGGGTCAGTGGATCTATATTGAGAGGTCCTGGGTCATTGGATCTATATTGAGAGGTCCCAGGTCATTGGATCTAAATCAAGAGGTCCCGGGTCATTGGATCTAAATCGAGAGGTCCCGGGTCATCGGATCTAAATAGTGGTGTCCCGGGTCATTGGATCTATATTCAGAGGTCCCGGGTCATTGGATCTATATTGAGGTGTCCCGGGTCATTGGATCTAAATCGAGAGGTCCCGGGTCATTGGATCTAGATTGAGAGGTCCCGGGTCATCGGATCTATATGGAGAGGTCCCGGGTCATTGGATCTATATGGAGAGGTCCCGGGTCATTGGATCTATATTGAGGGGTCCCGGGTCATTGGATCTATATTGGAGGTCCCGGGTCATCGGATCTAGATTGAGAGGTCCCGGGTCATTGGATCTATATTGAGAGGTCCCGGGTCATCGGATCTAAATCGAGGGGTCCCGGGTCATTGGATCTATATTGAGGGGTCCCGGGTCATTGGATCTATATTGAGAGGTCCCGGGTCATTGGATCTATATGGAGAGGTCCCGGGTTATTGGATCTATATTGAGGGGTCCCGGATTATTGGATCTATATCGAGAGGTCCCGGGTTATTGGATCTATATTGAGGGGTCCCGGATTATTGGATCTATATCGAGAGGTCCCGGGTTATTGGATCTATATTGAGGTGTCCCGGGTCTTTGGATCTATATCGAGAGGTCTCGGGTCATTGAATCTATATTGAGAGGTCCCGGGTCATTGGATCTATATTGAGGTGTCGCGGGTCATTGGATCGATATTGAGGTGTCCCGGGTCATTGGATCTATATTGAGAGGTCCCGGGTCATTGGATCGATATTGAGGTGTCCCGGGTCATTAGATCTATATTGAGAGGTCTCGTGTCATTGGATCTAAATCGAGAGGCCCCAGGTCATTGGATCTATATTGAGAGGTCCCGGGTCATTGGATCTAAATACTGGTGTCCCGGGTCATTGGATCTAAGTCGAGAGGTCCCGGGTCATTGGATCTATATTCAGGGGTCCCGGGTCATTGGATCTATATCGAGAGGTCCCGCGTCATTGGATATGTATTGAGAGGTCGCGGGTCATTGGATCCATATTGAGGGGTCCCGGGGTCATTGGATCTAAATCGAGAGGTTCCGGGTCATTAGATCTATAGTGAGAGGTCCCGGGTCATTGCATCCATATTGAGGCGTCCCGGGTCATTGGATCTAAATCGAGAGGTCCCGGGTCATTGGATCAATATTGAGAGGTCCCGGGTCATTGGATCTATATTGAGAGGTTCCGGGGTCATTGGATCTATATTGAGGGGTCCCGGGTCATTGGATCTAAATAGTGGTGTCCCGGGTCATTGGATCTAAATAGTGGTGTCCCGGGTCATTGGATCTATATTGAGGTGTCCCGGGTCATTGGATCTATATTGAGGTGTCCCGGGTCATTGGATCTTAATCGAGAGGTCCCGGTTCATTGGATCTATATTGAGGGGTCCCGGGTCATTGGATGTATATTGAGAGGTTGCGGGGTCATTGGATCTATATTCAGGGGTCCCAGGTCACTGGATCTAAATCGAGAGGTCCCGGGTCATTGGATCTAAATAGTGGCGTCCCGGGTCATTGGATCTAAATCGTGAGGTCCCGAGTCATTGGATCTAAATCGAGAGGTCCCGGGTCATTGGATCTATATTCAGGGGTCCCGGGTCATTGGATCTAAATCGAGAGGTCCCGGGTCATTGGATATGTATTGAGAGGTCCCGGGTCTTTGGATCTATATTGAGAGGTCCTGGGTCATTGGATCTATATTGAGAGGTCTCTGGTCATTGGATCTATATTGAGAGGTCCCGGGTCATTGGATCTAAATAGTGGTGTCCCGGGTCATTGGATCTATATTGAGAGGTCCTGGGTCATTGGATCTATATCGAGAGGTCCCGCGTCATTGGATCTATATCGAGAGGTCCCGCGTCATTGGATATGTATTGAGAGGTCCCGGGTCATTGGATCTATATTCAGGTGTCCCGGGTCATTGGATCTAAATCAAGAGGTCCCGGGTCATTGGATCTATATTCAGGGGTCCCGGGTCATTGGATCTAAATCGAGAGGTCCCGGGTCATTGGATCCATATTGAGGGGTCCCGGGTCATTGGATCCATATTGAGGGGTCCCGGGTCATTGGATCTGTATCGAGAGGTCCCGCGTCATTGGATATGTATTGAGAGGTCCCGGGGTCATTGGATCTAAATCGAGAAGTCCTGGGTCATTGGATCTATATTGAGGGGTCCCGGGTCATTGGATCCATATTGAGGGGTCCCGGGTCATTGGATCTATATCGAGAGGTCCCGCGTCATTGGATATGTATTGAGAGGTCCCGGGGTCATTGGATCTAAATCGAGAAGTCCTGGGTCATTGGATCTAAATCGAGAGGTCCCGGGTCATTGGATCTAAATAGTGGTGTCCCGGGTCATTGGATCTAAATCGTGAGGTCCGAGTCATTGGATCTATATTGAGAAGTCCCGGGGTCATTGGATCTATATTGAGAGGTTCCGGGGTCATTGGATCTATATTGAGAGGTCCCGGGTCATTGGATCTAAATAGTGGTGTCTCGGGTCATTGGATCTAAATAGTGGTGTCTCGGGTCATTGGATCTAAATCGAGAGGTCCAGGGTCATTGGATCTATATAAAGAGGTCCCCGTCATTGGATCTAATTCAAGAGGTCCTGGGTCATTGGATCTATATTGAGGAGTCCCAGGTCATTGGATCTAAATCAAGGGGTCCCGGGTCATTGGATCTATATTGAGGAGTCCCAGGTCATTGGATCTATATTGAGGTGTCCCGGGTCATTGGATCTATATTGAGGGGTCCCGGGTCATTGGATCTAAATAGTGGTTTCCCGCGGTCATTGTATCTATATTGAGAGGTCCCGGGTCATTGGATCTTTCTCGAGAGGTCCCGGGTCATTGGATCTAAATAGTGGTGCCCCGGGTCATTGGATCTAAATCGAGAGGTCCCGGGTCATTGGATCTATATTGAGAGGTCCCGGGTCATTGGATCTATATCGAGAGGTCCCGCGTCATTGGATATGTATTGAGAGGTCCCGGGTCATTGGATCTATATTCAGGTGTCCCGGGTCATTGGATCTAAATCGAGAGGTCCCGGGTCATTGGATCTATATTCAGGGGTCCCGGGTCATTGGATCTAAATCGAGAGGTCCCGGGTCATTGGATCCATATTGAGGGGTCCCGGGTCATTGGATCCATATTGAGGGGTCCCGGGTCATTGGATCTATATCGAGAGGTCCCGCGTCATTGGATATGTATTGAGAGGTCCCGGGGTCATTGGATCTAAATCGAGAAGTCCTGGGTCATTGGATCTATATTGAGGGGTCCCGGGTTATTGGATCTATATTGAGGGGTCCCGGGTCATTGGATCTAAATAGTGGTGTCCCGGGTCATTGGATCTAAATCGTGAGGTCTGAGTCATTGGATCTATATTGAGAAGTCCCGGGGTCATTGGATCTATATTGAGAGGTTCCGGGGTCATTGGATCTATATTGAGAGGTCCCGGGTCATTGGATCTAAATAGTGGTGTCTCGGGTCATTGGATCTAAATAGTGGTGTCTCGGGTCATTGGATCTAAATCGAGAGGTCCAGGGTCATTGGATCTATATAAAGAGGTCCCC